>JABUQX010099214.1:35000-38873 GCA_015478945.1 Trachelipus rathkii
AGAAGAAGAAAAAAACTGCCAATAACAACAAATAGTGCCCAATCAGAACACTCTGAAGAAATCGTACTCAAGGTCAAGTACGAACATCGCCTATGCGATACTGGGCGACCTCGAATTTTTCATGTTTCTTATATTTTGGATTTAGGGTCTCTCAATCCCTATTTCCCAACACTATCACAGGTATCAGAGGACTTTCATCGCTAGACATAGCCAACTTTCCTTTAACGGTTATGGATTTCTTCACATTCCATTCAAAGTTTGTGGATGTTATGTGGGAAGAAACTTCTTTTGGATTCTACTAACGAACTCAGATTCCTTTCGAATTGCATAAATGGTTTCTGTGACGCCTCTCCCTTTTATGTATAAAGAAATTTTTCGAAATAAGGACCTCAATTTCAACGCAACTTCGCCTCTACCACATTGTAACTTCCTTTACTCGGTATGGATTTTCAGTTCTAGCATTTTGAAGTATATGGATTATGGGACCAGGAAATTCATTTTTGGATTCGCACTACGAACTTTGATTCCTCGTTTTTCGAATTGCATAAATAGGTTCTGTGACCGCTCCCTTTTATGTATGAAGAAATGTTTTCCAAAAAAGGAAAATCTAAATTTCAAGCAACTTTCGTCTCTACATATTGATGCAAGCACATGTTTCGTGCTCTTGTCGTATCTTGACAGCTTTGAAAAAACCTCATTTCAACTCAGGATGTCACCAGATTAGCCTTTTGACATAGAATCCGTAATGGACCTACATTAGATTACCTAACGCTCCTTTGGATAGCCAATTATTATAATTTATACTAGACATTCTCGCTTGACACTCTTTTCTATTTGGTGAATCTTTCAACAAGGTATTAGTTATTTTCTTTCTTGTGATTTTGTGTCACGCCTTATAACTAGTGAATAATATCTTCAATTGTTTCATTATCTGAATAGAGATGGTTTATGTGAGTGCGCAGGTATTTGAAAACATATTCTTTTATTGTCATATTATAGCGATTTAATAAATGTTTTTACGTGCTCAATAGTATTTAGTGGTATAGAGGTTCTATATGAGAGTGACTGTATTCTATTATAATTAATTTGTCAGGTTTATTTATACATCCTTTTATGGTTTTCTGGCGTATACTGTAACATTATTTGATATTTTTTTCCTCTATTTTACTATCCTTTTCATTTAAGTGTATTTTTTTTGTCAGTTTGTTTCTGTTATGCCTCTGTTAGATATTCTTTTTCGGATGTGTTATATGCGCTCAATTGTTGTGCTGGCTGTCTGAGTGGATAAGTCAAATTTTTTGTAATGACTCTTCATAAGTAGCCAGGTTGCGCTGTTCAATTGACTTTTTTTTTGAGTCCTCATACTTATTTCTCTCTCGTCCCTTTCAAATGTGCATTACCTCGCTGGTGATTGAACGATTTCTGCGTACCTCATATTCCGTCTTCTCCTCTGGTACCACTCTACTTCAATGAGAATATTGCTGTGAGTGCACTTCTAGTGACATGTCACTCTACTCTGTGATATTAACTATTTAGTATATTTTGTGAGAGTTATGCATGGGCTCTTGAATATATTCTTTTACCTCATTGATATGTCTTATATGTATTTGGAAGCAGATTTTGATATAGAAATTGCGCGGCATGGAAATAATGCCCCGGATGGCATTACTACATCGCACCTGAGATATAGTTTTGAGGAGGTGTTTTGTAGCTATTCTCTGCCTCAGTATTAGTTACTTGAACTCCACGCCCCATCTCTGCTCCTCACTCATGATTCTCTGTTTAGCGCGGTAAGTAATTGTTAAACGCTCAACGTGATTTAATTATACCCCTCTCTCGATTATCTCTCGGGAAAAGAAAAATTTTAATTTATGTTGGCCGGGCACTTTATTTAGCTGTGTCTGCGCAGTATCAATGATCAGGATTGGGCTGCCGTTGACGTCAAATAAATTATATAATATTTAACATGTGCTCGACATTGCTTTAAAAACTCAATTTATGAAAAACCACTGAGATATTCAAGTTGTATGCAAATACCTTCATGTCATAATGTGATGTCAAAAAGATATATTCTTAAATGCGCGAAAGTAGAACATAAGTATATAGAGCCTTCGACCGTAACATAAATCTTCCTTCATCTGACAGATAGATTCTCTATTATCCTCAATAGAATAATCTCTCAAATCTATTTATAAAAACTGAAACTTTACTGGCTAATGAATAAGATATATAGGTAAATTTTCTAATACGTGAATAGAATAGGCTGCTGACTCTTGATAATTTATCTGAGATGTCACAAAATTTTACGCTTATATAAATAAACTGAAAGATAGTCAGAAGTGATCATATAAATGAGGTGTGATAAAATCGCGCTGTGAGAATAAGTCTTGAACTTGGCCAATTCGCATACGATAAGAGAGAGTTGATATTCAACTCTCAAGATAAAGAGAGTTTTTATTATACTGTCATTTATTCTATTATTGAATATCTTCTACTTATGTTTATATGAATAAAAAACATATCATATTTTACATATAAATATTGTAATTTCTAAATTACTCATCCTTATATATACATTTTAATATTACGTAAGTATTTATGCGAGATATCAATATGCCACAGAGATCTATGCTGCCACAGACATGTTACCAGACAAGGTAAGATGTCCATCTATGTTTTACTATGATCCTCTATAAAGTCTAGAGTCTATAATCGTCTATTGTTTAATTTTAAACCTGCCCCTTATCTCCCTAATTTTTTTGTTAAAATTTGTGCTTAAGATAAATTTATATCAAATAATATGCAAGATTGCTATAGAATTAAAGTACTATTATTTTCACTTCTCTTTCCCGTAAAAATTCTTTAGTAGTGGGATTTGGATTTTTACCCCTATACATATTACATCAAGTGTATATTGGCTGAAAGAACAGGGAGTAATTTTTCCCACCATCAATACTACTGAATAGAAGTAAACATAATTTTAATTTGATTTCCTTTTCTTAGGCCCGCTAGATTCCCCTTTTTACTGTAATAAATATATGTAATAACTTGAGTTACCAATATCTGACTTATTAAGTCTATAAAGCTGGTATCATGATATTTTTGGTTACCTTATAGGTACTATACAAAATGAGGAGTTATTTACTAACCTTCAAGGTAGAAAAAAGAAAAAGCCCATACAAGTTCCCTTTTTACTTTACTCAATTTATCCTAATCATTCTAATTACTTTTTGGTTGGAGGAAACAATCGGTGACCTTATTCTTCTTGACCTCACCTACATTTATACAGGTGATCCAATAATAATGCCAAACTAAAGAATATAGATCCTCGATTGAATTATTCATCTCCTAATAGCAAAATTAATGCTCCAAGGGTTTTATGCCTAGTTTAATATTTTCACAATACATCAGAATCTAAAACCATATTTTTACATAATATATATTTTTGTGCTCCTCCAAGCATATTAAAGTCTAACAATAATTTTCCCCATTAATCCGATTCTTATAAAACTGACAAACTCCAGCTTTCAAAATTTTTATTTAATCAGGTATGTTTTATAGAAATTTTAAAATTATAATAAATCTAATTTATTAATATTATTATTAATTATTATTATTATTTATATTAATTATTATATATTTATTAATTTGATATTTATTATAATTTAATATTATTATTATTATTTAATTTATTTATTTTATTTATTATTTAATTTATTATTATTATTATTATTATTATTATAATTTAATTATTTATTATAACAAGTGTGCCTCAAAAAATCCACTAGCCTTAAAATATAGGGTGCCCTACTAGGTAGTGGTATAAATTTTCAGTAAAAGGTTGGGGTAAAATCACTGCTCTATAATATTATA
>JABUQX010099215.1:0-10000 GCA_015478945.1 Trachelipus rathkii
GGAGATTCGATATGGCATTGTGTTGGGATGTTAGTTCCAATCGTAAAGCGAATCAGTCCTATTGGTCTGACGCGCTGTGATATTTCTGTGGCTTAAAGTATTGTAGAGTGCTTAGGATGGTTTGCATATGCAGATTAATGTTAATAATAAGTCAGTTTTTTAATTGTTCATATTTATTATTATTGGAGTAATGTAATTTCCAATATCAACTAACCAGATTCTTCAACATGTTTGTTCTTATACTCGCAGATGTCAGAGAAGCTTCATTCATATGCATTAACTTATACGTGCCCGAATAAAAATTCCCAACTCGGGACGTCTTTTGCATTATCCATAGCCATTTGCATTAACAACTAAAATGCACAGTACTAACTCAATTATCAATATATGTTGTACCGTGGGTTTTGTTACAGTTTAATTAAAGAGTAATTTTTGGTTATCAACTAAGGCGGAGGCCTTGTTCACTAGAGCTCTCTCATCATTTTGATAATATTTAAAATAATATTTTTTTTATTTTTCCTTTTTTAAAATATTGGAAGACAATCTTACTATATATATATAAGTTTCCTTATATTATTAATAATATATATTTATAAATTATATATATATATATATTTATATCTCTTATTTATTATATTTATCTCATATATCAACATCTTCATCTTATATTATATTATATATATATATCTATATACTATTTATTTATATTCTATATTATTATCTTATATAGTATATATCTATATATATATATGATATATATATATATGGAAATAGTAGAAAATGGGGGCAAAAAACAGCTAGAACTTTTAAAAAGAAGTTTATTAAGCGAAAGTTTAGCATAATTAGGTATTAAAAGTGTAGAAATCTTGGTAGCAAAGTAATAAAAAATTTCATAATTTCACTCCAAAAATTATAATATATATGATAATAAAACGAATAAAAAAAACAACAGAAAAGAATCCAATTCATAATTAATTTCTTCAATTAATAATAATATATTAATATATAAATAATTAATAATTATATAATTAAATAAAAATATATAACAAATTAATAAATAATAATAATAATAATAATATTAATAATATAATTAATCTCAATAAAAATAATAATAATAATAATAATTAATAGACCTATATTTCAAAGTAGTTTCAAATCAAATTATATTCACTTTATTTCAGCTTTCCTGAAAGGGCAAGCATTCATAATAATTGGAGATTTTGGGACTCCCATTTTAGTCCCGCCACACCTAAAAAGGGACATATAAATACTTAATCATTTCAGTACAATTTCTTTGATGGGTTAAAAAGCAATACATGCTAAATGCTTTTTTTTTTATTTTTACCTCTAGAACGTTCAATTTTCAGAGATTTATTCTGATCTGTGGGAAATTTCAGCTCCAGTTCAGAACCTTTATATTTTTTGATATAATTTATTCATTGAACATATATTTTTCGTATCAATTTTTTCCGAAATGACTTCAAACTGAAATAAGAACATATGTAATGTGGTCTCTATTACGCGCAAATTGCAAAATAGTTTATTTGATTTTTGGGAAAATTGTGCTTTCATGCTCAATAGTTCCACTGGTTCTAAAACCTTAACTTTTTTTTTTTTATTTTATTTGCCTAATTCTCAATTTCTCAAAAATTTAACAAAAAATCTAACTATTGAATTTGATGCTTAAAATAGAACTCATCTATGTATATTTCAATAGTTTGAAGTCTTTCATCCAAAAAATAAATTATGCATACGAAGTTGAATTAACGTAAAAACAATGTCAACAAAATTAGTTCGGAATAAAAAATGCAAACCGTCCGGAAACAAATGACAATTAAGACACCAGCTAATAACAACACTTGAAAATGTTGCACTTTCTGAGGTCTAAAAAAAGCTATTTTGTTATGCCTTTTATTTCGCTCCATCTAAAATTCTGCAATACTTTTAGAATTTATCAGGTCCATTTTCTATAGTGGTGGGCTAAAATGGGTATCCCAAAATTCCCAATATTGGATCCTCTCATTATTAAAAAACAAAAGGAATGTCATTGTTGCCTCTATTTCTAAAAAGTAAGCCATCTCTTTTTTATGAAGCTATAAAAAATTTTTTCAGTTTATCTTGTAAATCCTTCGGTTTCATAAGTCACTGTATCATATGATTTTAACTGAAGTTACAGCCAGGATTAGGGGAGGGCAGAGTCGGGGAGGCTAGAGAGAAGGTAAGGGACTGTAGGCTGATTGGTTGCAAGTTTGCAAATTTGCTTTTTTCGCGGGAAAGTTTCTTGATTTAGACTATATATTATTACTATATATATATATATTACTTAATTATATTTATATATTATTTCTATATATATATATTTACATATTATTATATCTTTATTTATATTATATATTTCTACTCTTTTTTTTATATATATATATTCATTATTAATATTTCATTATATATATTATATATATATTAATATTATAATATTTATTTATATATATATATATATATATTATATATATATTCTTTTATTATATAATATCACTCTATTCTATATATATATTTTATATATTATATTATAACTTTATATTATTTATATATATTATATAATATATATATCTATTATATTTATATATATATATATATATATATATATATATATATATATTAATATAAATTTTTTATTCATAATATTATATATATATTACTATTATATTTATATTATACATTATATTTCATATTTTTCATACATTTATTATATTATCTTAACTATTAACTATATATATTATATTCAATATATATACTCTCATTATAATTAATATATTTATATATATTTATCTATTATTATCTATATATATATATATATTTATAATATATTAAAATTAAAATATATATAAATTTATTATTAAATAATATTTTAAAATTATCATTAATATTAAAAATATTAATTATAATAAATATAATATATATAATCATTAATAAATTAATATATAATTAATTATATATATATTCATATATATATATTAATATTATAATATATATATTAATATTCATATACACTATACTATTATTAATATTATTATTATTAATTTTGATTATATATCATATATTTTTATATATTATCTTATTAATATTATATATCTATATATTTTTTATAAATATATTATATTAGCTATATATTATATCTCTATAATGATATATATATATAAATATTTGATATACTTATGTTATAAATATATGGTGATACAGATATTCCGCATCTGAATCATCTTCGAAATCCATATCGTATATATGAGATGTTATTGATGGTGCTGTGCTACGCCTAATAGCTCATATATATATTATTATATTAATATATATTATTAGAAAATATTTCTTTTTTCAGACTAGAAAAATTACTTGAAATTTTTTTTACAAGCGCAGTCAAAACAGCTTTTGAAATTACCCAGGGGGGAGGGCCATGGCCTCCTACTAATGCCCCCCTCCCGTGCGTTCCCATATATTTATAGTTATTATTATTAGAATTTAACTTCCTCTAAAATATATTCTGTGTTAGTGCAGTCAATTACATCCCGCAGTTTGAGTGAACTAACTTCCTCCTATACTCTCAAAATATGTAGACAGTCTAGCCTAATTATTAAAAATTTCTAAACACAATAAATCAATTATAACTTTCTACTTCATTACTAAAATATAATATATACAATATATCTTTTATCACCAGCAGATTTCCCAAGATTTTAAAGTTTAGGAACTGGTTGCCTTTTTATTTTTGTTATTTGAATGGTATAATTTTAGTAAAAGGAGAATTTGGGTTGCTAGTTTCTCTATCTTTGGCCTTATATATAGCATGCCGTCTTAGGAGTACTCTGTTCTAAAACTCAAAGTACAAAGATTGCTTATTTTTGAATTAAGGTAATATATTTAATAGATAGGAGTCTTATTAGAGTATAATCATAGTGTATTAATAATCTATGATATATAAGTAATATTGGATAATATCAATTACAATCTTAGTCCTATTAATTGATTACTAACATTAATTCAAATCAGAATCTTAACTATTAAAAATGAATTATGATATTGGTAATCTCATTCATTGACTTAGTATAAAAGGTAGAATCCCTATTATCAATTTTAATATGTTTTCCAATAGAACATTGATTTCTCTCCTGTTCTTATATGGCAATTAAATATATATTATTATAGGTCTCGAGTTCATAATTGAATATAATATATTTAATAAATTTTTAAATTATTATAAAGAAATTTAATTATGTTTACTTAGTTATAATATATTGTATATATAATACATTCAAATCAAAATATGCATAATAATTAAGTCTATTAATTAATCATATAATATAAGATATCGAGTAAATATATATATATCCATGAGACAATTTCCCGTCTTCTTCCTCTCTCTCGACTTTCAATTTCTGTTGCTCATTTTTGCCACCGTTCCCAACAATTCCACTCTTTCGCTGATTGCCTAAGTCCTCCCCACAAATACTATTTCTTCTACGGGGGAGAATGTCTCCTCCCAAAAACAACAATATAACCTTTAGTTCCGTAGCGATAGCCATCATGTACAATATTCTTACAAATTTTGTAAACCATTCTCTTCTAATAACCTCCCTTTTTCAGTTCTCTTCAATTCACGTAGATCATACAAAAATCAATAGCAAATAGCTAGGTTTAATAGCAGGAATAAAATATTCCTAAATATTCTAACCGAGAGGACCCATTATTCCCCATGGGCCTAAGGAATAAATATGACCTATATAGTACTATATATACACACTCAATATGGCAATAGGTTCTAATTATACTTCGCTGGCTCTTCATACCTAATTACTATTTCCTCAATGCATAACTATATATACCTCAAGTTATACGCGTATAAACCTATATATTATCTAATAAACACAAATATATAAGTGAAAAAATTATATTCACATTGAGTATGAGTCCACAAAATAATGAAATGTATTGAGAGTCTTGAGGAGAACTTAAAAAGACAGAGTATGATAAAGTAATAAGAAGGTAATCAGAGCAACCAAAGACTGCTAAATCAGAAAAGATTGAAACAATGTAGTTGAGAATAAATATTGTAATATATATATAATCTATGTAACATATAATATATATATTAATAATTATTTTAATCATTATTATTTATAACTATTATATTATTATCTAATTTTATGAGTATGCATAATTTAATTCAATTATAATTTTATATCATCTCTGGCGAATATAAATTCGTCCATCAAATTTCTGAGTATTATATTAGATATTTGTCAGACTGATATATTAGCAGCCTATGGGCCATGTAGTAGAGAATGGGTCAAATATTTGGATTGGCCTCTAAGAGGTGACCGCGACAACTCTGGTCATTGACATCCGTTTATCTGACCGATTTGTGCTGTCGCAACCAAGGTTTAAACAGCTTTTAGAGCATGAAATGAGAGTTATAATTAACCATGACCTTACCTGACCTTTTCGGAGCCTATATCTACTCTATTGAGGATACGTTGTACTCTGCTTATTTACGACAACCCTTGTAATGGTCTCCATTAATATAGAGTTCAATGTTAAGGAGCTATGGGGCGCCAAGAATAGGTTAAAACATCTTTTTCGATGCAACGTCCTAATTTACTCTGGCAACCCTAATAATTTATTGGACATCCACCAATATTATTATCTGCAATACTACTCATACGAGAAGAATGAGGTTGCAGACCAGAATAACATGAGTTTGTAGTAAAGCCACAGCCGTTGTAACGTATTATGCCTATATATATACTACTATTATATTACGCCCCTACTATAATTTTTTCTAGAGCCATTATGGGTACAATTTATTGGCCCACGTAATTTTTACTTTTAGATCTTCATTATATAGTATGGTCTTATAGCTCCTATTTTTTGAATGTCTTAAGATCACTTTTTTTGTCCACTAACCCTCTTATGCTCTCAAATGTTTGACAGAATATAATACCATGGGTCTATTTGACTCACGTTAATTTATTTTGTCCGTACACAAAAGGAGGGAGAGAGGAGAGAGAGGTAGCAAGATTTATTGACGCCAACGGACGAGAGGGAGAGAAGAGATATTTTGTCCTAGTTCTTTTTACGAGGCTTAATGACCCTTTATTTTTGATGTCTTTACTCTTTGATTTGTATTCACAATCTGATTATTTCAGTCCATATAACCTGAATATATCCAAATAAAATACCATGGGATCAAATTAGTTTTGAGAGCCCACGTCCATATTTTTTTCCTGAGAGTCGCCCCTCGAACCCGATTTCACAGATTTCAAGATTCCTAGCTATGAACGCCTACGTAGTAGGATATAATTCCATTAACATTAATGAAAACCTAAACCCACCCATCTACACATCAACACACCGAGTCACAAACCACACACACATCACACACACCTACACACACCTTGAATTCCCAAATTATCACCACACACACACACACTTATACAACATTTCACTATGACACTTATACACCACATTCACTATGACACTACACTCACCCAAGATATTTGCACTTACATTTACACTTATTCACAACACGTACAAACACACGACCTAACCCTTTGGTCTTCCATGGGTCAATTTGACCCACGGTAATTTTTTTTTTTCCTTCCTTTAGGGACTTAGCCCTTTTTTGAATGTCTTAACCTTGTTGAACCCATGATATTCAGCTTGACCGCTCGCCATTATACCATGGGGTCAAATTTTGACCCACGCTAACTTAATGGCTTTGATGGTCCCAATTCTACCGTAAGAAGTATCTAGGGGATGTTCTATTAGTGTTCTATGAGTATTAGATGAGTGCCAGGTCAGTGAGTAACAATGAGTGCCAAGTGAGTGCCAATGAGTGCCAAGTGATGCCCACAATAGTGGCCAAGTGAGTGACCACATAGTGCACTCTGAGTGGCCACTTTTCAAGCCTTTTCTAGCTAACCCCTGAGCCTAGAATACCCTAATATGGGTGGTCCTACCCTAGGTAATACAGAGTATTAATGAGAGATAAACGAATGTGTACATATCCCCAATCAATGCTAGACAGAGAAGCTTCAACTACTACGAGTTAGTATTTTTATAACACTTATAGCATGACGAATAATATCACCATAATATGATGTCGACCCACCCACCCCAGCTCTGACGGACAGTGAACCACAAACGTTTCCGAGTCCGAGTCCGCGTCAACCGCAGGTGAACACCGTCGCGAAACCCCCCGCCGAAACCGCCGCGTGCGCCGCAGGCGCAATATTTCCCGCCCGCCGCGTGCGCCCGCAGGCGCATATTTCGCGTAACCGCCGCCGCGTGCGTCCGCAGACGCGCAAAATTCCCGCGTGAACGAAAATATGCATATCAATGTAAACTATTCAAAGAATTCTTTTCAAATATACTATGAGTCATTCATTTTTACTACAATTGTACGAAATTTTATTAAAAACATATACTTTACATACCTTAAAGCAGTAAATCAGTAAATCAATGAGGTGTTATTACCTAACACCTAGGGGGATTAGTATTCTTTTGTTTTATACTGTTTTACTGCTTTTAACTCTCTGCTTTACTGCTGTAAATCCATATACATTACATACCTTAAAGCAGTAAATCAGTAATAATAGAGGTGGTTACCTAACACCTAGGGGATTAGTCATGCTTTTGTTTACTGCTTTTACTGCTTAAACTCATGTTTTATTGCTTTAACTCATGTTTTTACTGCTTTAACTCACCTGTTTTACTGCTTTAACTCATATATTTATTAACATTACATACCTTAAAGCAGAAAATCAGTAAATCAATAGAGGTGTTACCTAGGGGCTTAGTATGCTTTTGTTACTGCTTTACTGTTTTAAACTGTCTGCTTTACTGCTTAACTTCCCTCCTGCTTTAACTGCTTTTACACTTTCTGCTTTACGGCTTTAAACTTCTGCTTTAAACATCCCCAGCTTTAACAGTAAAATTTTAGAATACTTTTCCTTGTTTTATGTTGTTTTATTACTTTTTTTTCTTATTTTGAAATTTTTATTTTTTGTTTTAATATTTTTATATTTTTAATTGTAACTGTATTAACTAAATCGAACGTTTAATGGATAGACAGCCAGGTATATGTTTACATAACATTGTATTTTTTCTCGTCAAACCAATTTTGGGGATTGTAAAACCGCCTTCTTCTAATATTATTATAATATCGGAGGTATATTTTATAACAGAAAGATCAAAATCGGGACACTTTTTGAGTTGTGAAAAAAAGTCAGCATGTTTTTGCTCGTACATAATTATCCTAAGAATAAACTATAACATATGCAAATAGACATATGGCACAAATTTTTAAGCAATCAAATATATTTACAATGTTTAATTTAAAACATACATTATTAAAAAACATCATAATGAATAAATACAATATGACTTCCACATAAATTGGACATATAAGGTGTTGAAACAGAGTAAGACATAGTTTTTACACAGCTTACATTATGTATATTTTAAAAATAAGTAAATATAAATCGATTATTCAATATAAATTTTTAAGTTCAATAGAATCAATTATGTGAACAGTATCGTTTTTTGCTCTATAAAACGGAATCAATTGTCCTGTTGAGTGATGTGACGAGGCAATGTATTGAATATTAAGCAGGTATCCTTCTCCAACTTTAAAGAGTTTATTTCGTTAATAGCAAACACCTACTAAAAAAGCGAGTTTCATTTTTAAACCGCGATTTTATTTCCTCTTCAATTTATCCTTAATAATTCAAAAGTACGTTGCGTACTCGGTCAAATTTCGATGAGTTGAGGATGCTCAATAAGACGCACTACAGGATGATTCGTTGTGAATTGTAGTGACCGATCTCGAGATTCAACAAAAGAGAGACTTAGTCCATCAGGGTAGCTTTTTCTCAAATATGTTTATAATATCTGATTTAGGCGATTTTACATACTGAATTGGTTCTGCATGTTAAGATCAATGTGGCGTATATTAAAAATATATCTAATTTAATTAAACTTTTGAGTCGTATATTATTTCTTCAGATTTTAAGCTGTTCACTCATAATACGGAATCTATCATATAAATACTAAAGATACATGTATTGGACTATTTAAGATCGTAAAAATAGGTGAGTACTATGATGAGAAATTAAATGGTATATTAATTTATACTTAAGTTCAAAATTTATACAATTTCAATATTCACGTCCGTGAGGACAATGTCCTATAATTCACAACTATTGAAATATTGAACCAAAATGCAGAAACACCTATTTCTGAAAGTGTTGAATTTATAGGGTGACTTTTTATTATTTCGTCTGTATATGGTTAAAACTTCAATTTATTCTGCTAACTAATTCCATTATAAATTTACTAAATTCTTTTGTTTCGGTATATATATACCGTTCTACATTAATTATTTAGTTAAGGTTTGAAATTTTGAGATACTAATCGAATAATTCTTGAAGTGAAAATTTAATATCATGGTATTCACTCTCTAAAGGTTTATTATATAATTATTATAATTATTATTATTGATAACTTTGCTGGATTATAAATATGTATTCAAATAAAGCGAATTTTCTAATTATTCAAATGACGAGCTGTGTGTGATATAAATTTCTACTTTTCTTTAGCATATGGAAGTTAAAAGCCCTCCCAACAGTTGAATTAATAAGCAGGTTCTGGACAATAATTATCAGATCTATTGATAATGGAGCTATATGAATGTTTTTACTAATTTTTATTTAAATGAGCAAATTTAGTGATTATGTACACCGTGATAATATATGATTCTAATTGTAAATTAACTTAACTAGATGGTAGAATAAGTATTCTTTTCACTTAGAGTGAGAATGATATTTCTGTCATTTAATAATGGCAAACCTTGAATTTATAAATTATGAATTAGACTTGTTTAGACTTGCTTTTATCTTAATATAATGTCCAATATTCTTATCATCTTTGAAGGCTATAAATAACCACA
>JABUQX010099215.1:20000-22500 GCA_015478945.1 Trachelipus rathkii
CGATGACCTCCACTATGGTAGATCGTCAAAGTAAAGGTTTCATCCCTTGGCCCCAGGTGGGCCACAAAACCATAACCCCCTCACAACCCCCGCCATTCACTCCTGTTATACACCTTTCTTCTCGGAACCTCGTACCGAAGCTCACAGTTTCTCTCCTTCAACATTCTGGTTGTACTGACGGTCGGACTCCACTTTTTTTCTTCGGTTCGGCCGCGCGGTCCGGTTTCCCAACACACTCGCGCACTATACATCCGCTTAACCAAGCACTATCATTCATCCTTTCCATATGACCAAGACCATCTCAACATACTTTCATTTATTCTCTCATTTACCCCTTTCTTCACACCGACACCTCCGTCTCTAATATATTCATGTCTCCGCTCTTTATCATTCTTTCTCACACCTAAGCACAACCCTTAAATTGGTCATTCTGAAACACATTGACCTTTAAGATCTATACTTCCCTATTCCAGACCAATAGGATTCTCACACCAAACAATAACACAGGTCAACACAATACCCTCATGTAAAACCCTAGCCACTCAGACTTAGTCCCTTTACATTCACCAAGATTTAAATTTGAGAAGCAGCCACCTTCCCCTGTCATCCACAACCTTTCCTAACTACAACTCTGCATCGTCCGTTTTCCCCTTCTCATCCAACATAATCCCTAAATATTTAAACTCAGACACTTGTACCAGCTGCTCACCATTAACATAACTTCACACGAGGAAGTGGTCCCTCACTCCAACCATAGACTTACTCCTTATCCCACCGTTTACCTTTTCAAGCCCCCTGGAGATCCCTTTGGACACAACCCTGCAAATCTCTTCTCTACCAATCCCCTCAGATTCACCACACAATCAGATTCGCCACACAGAACGAAATCATCCGCATACAGTAGATAGGATAAGTAGGGCACCTTCCACTCATCTCCATTCTCCCACCATTCTAACACCATTTCCTCTCACGCCCACCTTCAATTCTTTCATAAACTCACCATCCATAAGTAGGTATACAGGGAATTGAATAACCAGGAGACATAACCACAAACCCCGTCTTACTGCCCGCGTTTAATCCCTAAACTAATCACCAAATTGACCAACCATTTTATTCTTAAGTCACTTACTACGCTTCACATATCGTTCATAGCAGGAGTGACTTTTGATTCCTTCGAGAAAGCCTATATATATATATATATATATATATATATATATTATATATATAATATATATATATATATATATATATAAAAAATTTAATAAAATATATATTATAATATAATATATATATATATATTATATTATAATGGATGAAAAAAAATTTTGCCCCCCCCCCCCCATGCCTCGCATTACAAATTGTATCCCATTTGAAACACTATGTCCCAGGTGGGTTTGAGCCCTTACCCTTGATGTTAAACCAAGAGTTTTACCTCCCAGCCACGATAGGCTAAAAGGGAAATCTATCAAGGATTGATGATATTCCACCTGGGACATATATATAATATAGTATATATATATATACTTATATAGTACTATTAATAATATATACTATATACCGGATAAACATCATATTAGTATATAATTATATATTTTTAATATTAGGTATATATATATATATATTATTATATAGGTATAATATATATATATATACTTTATATATATAGAGAGAGAGATGAGAGAAGAGAGGAGAGAGTAGTAGGGAGAGAGAACGGAGAAGAGAGGTAGATGAGAATATTTCAAATTTTAACTCTTAGGATTGCTGTGTTTTAGGAGTGGTGACTGTGCGGTTGTGTGTGTGAGTGTGTAGTGTAAGTGTTTGTGTGTGCTAATGATGAATTTTTAACATACCGAAGGAAAGAAGAGGAATTACGAAAACGAGCGAATTTTTTAAACGTGTAAAATGAGTAACCTGAATTACTTCTCAATCCTTAATAATATAATAAATAATAATAATAATAATAACTAAATAATAATAATAATAATAATATAATTAATCAATAATAATAAGTAATTAATAATAATAATAATAATAATAATAATAATAATAATAATCCCATAAAAATGCTGTTTGAATAATTCACAGATAAATATAATAATAATAATGAAAGTAATATAAAAATTTCCACGATTTTTAAATGGAAGGGTTTATTTAATTATGGGAAGCTATTTGGTCTTTATATTATGGTGGAAAACATCCGCGCTTTTTCAACCGAACTAAACCATCTTAGACCCCACACTGTTTTTATTCTCTAACTGGCGATGGCTAACACACTCCTCTGACCTACCTCTGCTATTATATAACTATTAATTATATATATAGTATATATATTAAAGATGGAGTATATATATATATATATTATATATATATATATATATATATATTCTATATAGTATAATAGATAGATAGATGATAGATAGATAAATAGATAGATAGATAGATTCAGATAGATAGATTAGATAGATAGATAGAATACGATGATAGAATAGAATAGATTGGC
>JABUQX010099215.1:27500-32599 GCA_015478945.1 Trachelipus rathkii
ATATATATATATAAGTTACTTACGTTATTTATATGTTAATTCTATTCTTCTATTTTCTTGATTAAATAAATCTATTACTTATTGGTAGAATTATTTCTTTCAAAAGTTTTTTCTCAATATATATTAATAAATTGGCACTTTCGCTCGATATTTAAGATATTTTCTAGTATGACATATTGCCATTTTTAAATTATTTTTGATTAATAGGAATATTAATTTAGTATGAATTTTATTTCATTTCCTTTGAACTGGTTACTCCTTTAATTATTGTAAACCAGAGCAATATATTTGCTTGATTTATTACTTTCCTTTGATTTCTTCCAATGTGCGAAAGTTAAAATTTTTCATACTCAATGACGTCACGTATGGACGCTGGGAATGTAAAATAGCCCAAAGGCTTCCCTTGGAGAGTTGATTTAACTTACGACATGTGTTTCATTTTTCTAAAGTTAAAAATTTGAACTTTTTAATAAGAAAAACATTTTGTAAAGAATTTTAAAATTGTTTTTCATCAAGCTAGTAGTATAGTCTTTGGAAAAATGCTTTACTTTCAAGATGGAGAAGAAGATTCATAGTAATGATTTATGCGTTAAAAAAAAAGGAGTAATTCAGCGGGAAAAAGATGCTTTTAAGAATTTTCTCATTTACTTATGATATGTGTCAGATTACACTTCTCTCTCTCTCTCTCTCTCTCTCGTCTCTCTCTCTCTCTCTTCTCTCATCTCTCTCTCTCCCCTCTCTCTCTCTCTCTTCTCCGGCTGGGTCTCTCTCTCCATCTCTCTCGTCTCATTCTCGTCTCTCTCTCTCTAGCGGGAAAAGGATGCCTTTTAAAGAATTTTCCCCTCATTTTTACTTATGATCCCATGAGTCAGATTAACAACCTGCTCTCTCATCTCTCTCACTCTCTCTCTCTTCTCTCTCTCTCTCTTCTCATCTCTCTCTCTCTCTCATTTCTCTCTCTCTCTCTCTCTCTCGTCTCCTCTCTCTCTCTAAAATCGCAACTGCCTTGTAAGGACTATGTTTCCAGTGGTTTCATATGGAAGTCTTCATGGGAACACTTAAAAACGGAGAGTAATGTTTAAAATCTTATAGGCAATTTCAAGATGAGTGATAGCGTGTTTCTAAGTACTTTATTGTGAGATTTTTAACTAACAATCAAACTTGAAAAAACTTTAACACAAAAGATTGGCTGTATCCTTGTGATAGCTAAGTAGTGGTTTGTTTTTAACACGGTTAACTTTTGAATTGATTATAAATGTTTTATTTCAGACATATAATGGGGATTTGGCTATTTCTTAGCTTTGCTATCCATTGGAAAGTAGGCCTTAAGAATATAAGGATATAATATATTGACCTATATATATATATATTGTAAATATATTTACATATATATTTATATATATATTAATATGAGTTCACACGACTATTATATATATATAACCGTATATATAATATATATAGTCTATATTAGTATATATAATATAAGTAAGTTTCGTTCTTCGATGAAGCCGCATTGCCCTGCTTCTTGAAGAGAGGGGAATTCCGATTCTAGATTTGGCTTACCTAGGGTCCGGACGACGGAGAGCCGAACCGGTTCTGCTGGCCCGGTATGCCCAATGGCGACACGGTCGAGCTACGGTAGGTTGGTATTTATATATATGATGAGTATCAGTATATAGATGAATAATATGATATTATGGAATATATAGGTATAACTGGAGAGTAATATATAGTATGTATATAATAAATATATATATATATATAGTATATATATATTTCTACAGTTGTACCATCCTCACTGAAAAAAGAGCCATAGTTTTTCGGATGAAGGTTCGGGTGCTAAGATCTGAGGAAAGATGGCATCAAGAGATTTTCTGCCTCTTCGTAGAAGCAGCGCAAATTCGCAGATGAAGCACAGACGAAGGCTTTAAAGTGGAGTGGAGATTAAAATACACCAACGGAAGAACCACAGAAGGAATTGGAAAGAGCCAATTCAACAATATTGAAAATAGAAGGGGCACGGAAAAGAAGAGGAAGCACCGCGCGAACTAGCCTGGAGTTACCAATATTCCAACGTTTTATTCATTCAGCAAAACCTTCGTGAGCAACGATAAATTATCATACACGAGGCAGCCCCTTGTGCAGGCGGTGTGACGTCGTAAAAGGTGGTGGTAACGCGAGTGATTAAAGCTCCCTCGAGCACCTTTGCCCGCTGCGGTATCTTTATAGAATAGAGATATTTAGTTCTACCAAAACAGCGTTCGTGGCTGCAAAAGATTAGAGCACATGTGAAATTCTGGAAAGTTGGCGAGACACGAGGAGTTGAAAAAAGTCTTTTGGGCCTTTGACTACAGAACTCTGTCCATACACGGCCGTGTGTTGGAGAGAACTTAAAGAGCCCACGGATCAGATATGAGAACAGTACTCCATTCTTATATTGGGCTGATAAGACGCTGCTTCGTATACGGCGCGGAGATAACTGAGACCACAGGAAAAAAAGTCTCGCAAGTGAGGGAACAGCACAAAGCTCAACTCCGGCAGTTTTCTTTGAAGCTCGCGACCTAGTAACGGTTGTAATGTGAGTTTCCCAGGACATTTTTTTTTGTTTTATGTTAATGTTGCCAAGGATGTTTATTATTGTTCAATCCCGGAGAGAACCGAGACCGATAGAACCGTCGCAAGAAATAGGAAAAGATTAGAAGGTGTTTTAGAGAGTGAGATTTTTGTAGAAGTTGGAGTTTTTAAACGAATTGAAATTTCACCAAGGTTGAACGACCACAGTACCTGGAAATCCTATCTCAGATCAAGCGAGAATAGAATCGGGAAAATTTAAGACGAGAGCCAATTCTAGAAGTAAAAGGGGAGCAGAATTGAAAAATGAGTTGAGGAATGAAGGGTCGAGTTCCATCGGCGGGAAACATAGTGAGGTGGATTATGAGTTGGAATTTGTGCAGGTTTGAGAAGATCAATAATGAATAGTAAGGAATAAAGTTAGGCAGTAAGACTGAACCCGCCTGAGGAACACCAACTAATTCCAACAAAAAATGAAGTCTCATCACCAACACAACAAACCAGCCGAATAAGCGTGATTTTCCGATAAGAAAGCTAGACATTATAGGTAAAAGGCAAAGAGAAGGAGGGAAACCCCAAAGGAGGGAGCTTGGAGGGCGGGTGACGGTCATGTGGCAAAAATTTTAAAGCCGAGGAAGTCCGAATACTTTGGATATGTAAAAGCGCCACCACGCGCAAAGTCTCCCCGTAGTTCCTGAGCGGAAAACAATAAATCAGTTAAGATAGGAAAGTATATCGCCAGTAGACCCTGAACGCCGAAAGCCGGTAACTGGCGATCGGAAAGGAAGGGAATGAGTTTTCAAGAGATTCGCAAGATGAGAGGAGAAAGGTTCCAAAAAGATTCTTTAGGAATAGAATACAAGTGAAGAGCTAATAGGCGCGATAGTTAAAGAAAGGATTCAGAAGCGGCCCTTCCCTTTTTTTCCGGAATAAGGTTTTGTTGGGACATGGGTGCATGTGTCCAAACCTGAGGGAAAGTGCTGTATTGAGATACAAATAATGGTTGAACGATGAGGTGGGACAGCAACGGAAGCACATCTCCCTCAAAAAACATCGGGGAAGGAATGCCCATTCCGGGCCCACCACCTTCCAACGTTCATAGATTTCAGGAGCCCATGCAACCCGATAAATGTATCACACAGGCAAAGGGGCAACATTTTGTGCAACCACCTGAGAGGGAGAAGGAGTAACGGAAGAGGGGTGGCCCAAAGAATCGTCCAGGGGTTTGAAGTTAAGAAAAATAGGCCGAAGAGATTTGGCCTTTTCAGAAGTGGAGAATAAGCAACAGAACCATCAGATCCAAATAGAAGGAGGAAAGGCAGATTTACAGAAGTCATTAGAGAAGATGTTTTTTGTCAAGAGGCCAGAAGTTGTCAGTAAAGGAGAGCCAGGGGTTAGCCCCCGGCATTTGTTTGATGAAAGCCCTGCTTTGCTGCGCTCGAAGAGCCTAATCCCTAAGAGCTGAACTATGAAAAATTAGTGAGAGTGAATAGAGAAACGAGAATTTTTTTTTTTTCCATCCCCGATACCACTAATCTCTACGCCTCTGAATGGCCCCAGAGAACAAGCCCAAGATCGACCAATGGAACTTTATGAGGAGAGAAACATTTAGTCGAGAAAAGGAATGAACCTGGCTCAATAATATACCCATCACGGATTCAACAAGCTTCCCCACCCTTACAATCGGCAGAAAGCCGAAGCGTCACCTCAAAGAGGGTCCAAAAGCAGTATTCCAATTATAGTTAGCGTATAGAAGAAGCGACGCAAGGCCCCCAATCGGCCCCGGATCAATAGTGCCAGAAAAGAACGCAATAGGGCAGGAAATGGAGCTGTTTTTGGAGAGAAAAGCCCTGTTAGAATTAGAGATCATAGCGTGTTGGTCAAAGACTTTTACCATTCAGGAAAACGGGAAAATTGTTGTATTTAAGAGAGAAAAGGCTAATGGTGAAACACATAGGTCGTGTGTTCAAGAATTGGTTGGGGACCTCCCGGAATGTGTGGTAGGGTTCTTTAAAATAATTAGTTTTGTTTCTACACGATGTTGAAGAATGCCTGGATGATGTCGGCCTCCTCCACCTAGATCGTTATTAGAGGACCCGCGACCAATTCAGTTGTTTTGTGCACATCCTGAAATTACCCAAGATAGAGGGACCTCAGTATTTGGATGAGAAGATTAACAGTCTCTCGTGGAAAGTAGTAAGATATTCAAAAAGGGCGTGACAAAATTTCTGTTCTGTAGGAAACACAGTAAGCAGAAGCAACGAGATTATTGTTTAGAAGGAAAGATAAAGGATTTTTTAAAGCCACAGAACATCAGATAATTATATATATTATATATATATATATATTATATATTATATATATATATATTATATAATAATATATATATATATATATATAATATATAATATATATATATATATTAATATTATATATATATATAATATATAATATATATAATATATATATATATATAATTTCCCTATATCATCATAAGGTATATATATACTACTAACTATACTACTAAA
>JABUQX010099216.1:0-12500 GCA_015478945.1 Trachelipus rathkii
GCTGTCTTAAAATTAGAATTTTTTCAATAATAAGATCAGGGTTTGAATTCTTTGGGAGTCACAATGCATTAGGACGATCTAAAGGCGATAATTATTGTTATTACAGATAAACATAAGTTGATTATGTCTACATCTTTGGCTTATAGTTCTTTCTAGATTTTTGGCTTATTTACTGGTATAAAGTCGCTAGTGGAATGGTCTAATAAATTTTTTACATATGGCGATAATACTGTCATGAGTAATTGTATTATTATATCATTTACTACTTACTTTCGTGAGGAGTACTACGCTGATCAGAATGTCTTTTTTTATTGTCATTATTATTATTTATGCAGTTTATAATAGTGCAATTCTCTCATAAATGAGATTTGGAGTGGTTTTGTTTATCATTTTCTTCACGGAATTTTATTATTATGTTCTGATTATCTTTTTTTCAATTATCAGTTTGTTATTGACCAGAATAAGGATCTACCACTTTATGTAAAAGTATCTTTTATTTTTTATTTTTGTTAAATAATACAGTCTTAATGTAAAATA
Organism: Trachelipus rathkii; assembly: GCA_015478945.1. Taxonomy (NCBI): domain Eukaryota; kingdom Metazoa; phylum Arthropoda; class Malacostraca; order Isopoda; family Trachelipodidae; genus Trachelipus; species Trachelipus rathkii. The sequence continues at coordinate 538 of JABUQX010099216.1, forward strand.
ATAAGAATGTAAATAAACTTGTATATGGTGTTAATTCATTGAATGATATGCATGGTTGTGACATTTATGTCGTTGCTTCTTTATTATCAACAAACTATTTGTATTTGTAACTAAAAGTTTAACCTTTTATTTTCTATAATAATAACTAAACTATGTAATATATCTTCCACATATTATAGAACTGCTGTAGAGGAAGTTATTATCAAGCTATATCTATGTAAATGCATTTAGTAGATATTTAATTCACTAATCATGATAGTGGAATATTATTAACTATTGATTATATTGTCAACTGTACAAGAAAAATGTTGCCATAGCTTCACAACAAATACACTCTTCAGTTCCATTCCAGTCTCTAGCTCTTTTAGATATGTATTGAACAGTCAATAATACTTGTATCATAGTTCTTCTGTTTCTGAGTCTATATATCTGACCTTTTTATAAACTCTTATTTGTTAGTACAAAATGCATACAACTTCTACTTATAGATAATAATAATTTATTATTCTTATTTAACCTTATGTATACTTTATTATGGAAGAAGATTAATTGATTTCATCCTGAACAAACATTCTATAATACCGTATATCTTTAAATACATGCATAAAAATTTTTTTTCAGTCGAAGGATCGGAATCTTTTCATGTAAAAATATTTCAGGTTTAAATGTTGGAAGAAGATTATTAATACTCACTTCTAACTAATTTTGTTTTATATATTTCTAATATATATAGACTCTGATTATTATTATTCAGCTATACTATTATTTTAGTTTAATCTGAAAAATTTACACATTTTTATATTTCATTTTTAAGAGGTTATCTTAGATTAATACTGAAAATGGACTTTCTAATTTTTGTCAAATTTTTTATATGACTCTGCTTCTAGAATTTTGTTATATGACTATATGATTGGTATCATTAATTTAAACTTTTCTGTTTCCCTTTTTTTATCAGATTTTGCTTTTCAGCAATGGTATATTAATTTTATTACTTTTTTGTAAAAATTTATGAAAAATTATTGTCGATTGAATTTTTTGTACACTAGATTAATCTCTATACTCGATAATTTACTAGCATCTATCTTGTGGTACTAATTCCTTTGGCTCATATTTAACTCATATGTTTTGAAATATCTAACTATTTTTCACTTTCATATTAATTAGTGCTTTAGGTTTTATGTAAGCACTGCTGTATATCTTTTTTATGCCTCTTACAGGTTTCTGTAATTTAACTTCACATATACAAGTTAATATTTATAAGGATGTTCTACTTTTGCGTCTAATGTTAATTTTAATCATTCGCTTTTATTTTCATACTTAAATCGAAGTTGTTTTTAAAAGAATGCATAAATTTACTTTAATTGTAATAAAATCTTATTTGTTATGGCAGCTAGCTTTCCTGAAGGAACTTTAAAACTATTTCCTTCAGATTTGTTCAGTTTCGTTTTGTTACTTATATTTTTATCTATCATATCGCTCATTTTTTTTTCTTTTTTATTATTATATATATAAAAAAATATTAAATATATAATATTTATCGGATAAGTTTTTTATATAGATTTTTGTTACTATATCAGAGCTTAAGGACCGATATCCGTGCTTATTTTAACACAATTTTAATAGATTTTCACGTTAAATTATTCTTTTATTTTATTCTAGTGATCGGGAAAGTCCTTTGACCTAGTAGTAGTATTCCTACTTTGTTTTATTTGTTTCATGTGTGTGTGTCTCTCTGGTGGCTATGCTTCTAGACATCTTAGTGGTGGCTCAATCGCGATCGACACTAATCATTCCCTACATCTGAGGCGACAGCTTTTGTTTGTCTTCATCCAAGCTTCAGAACTTGAAGAACTAATTTGATAACACGGATGAGTGTTTGATTCGTTAGCGACACATGGACTGGATGAGAGAGTGCGCGTTGGAGCCGGACTCGGAGGACGTTGGGTAACAAACAGCCGCGCAGCTCAAAAACAGTTATATAACTTTCTTTGAGCTTAGTAGGGCACGGAACTGGAACCGCATCCGGGCTCGGAATAGTAATATCTATATAAATAATAATATTACAAAATAGTCTATCATATCTAACTATCAACTATTATATAAAAGTAACAATATCTAATGCCTAAAAGTAAACATAATAATTATAAATTAACATTATATTAAATAATTCCCTATGTAATTTCTACTTTTAAGTAAATATAGATGTGTTATTATTCAAATTTAAATTGATTATATTTATATCAAGTAATATTATAATTTTGGACTTATTTTCATATTAATTTTTTGTTACTTATTTTAAATAAATGCTTTATTTTGAAATTTAATCATAGTATGTTATATTATTATTAATAGTTAATAATTATATACAATATTACCATTACAACTAATATTTTATACTCAGAATTAAATAATATTATATAAATAACTATTTATATACTTCTAATTTCTGATGTTTTGGGAAATAAGGATAATTTCAGAATGGCCTGAGTTAGGGTGGTGGTCTTTATATTATTATTAATTCTCTCTTTTCAAACCATTTGTAAGAAGGTGAACAGAGGAGAAAAAAAGAATATGAATTTATATATTATAATATATAAAAATTATATTAGAGATGAATAAATAAGAGATTTTAAAAATGTAAAAGTGAAAATTTATACTTTTATTGTTCTTTGGTTGATTATTTTAGCTTATGCAAGTAAGTTTCTTTGTTGTCCTCAGGTTTCTTTTATAGCTTCTTTATTAATATACTTGTTGATTAATGAAGAATTTAGTCAAATTCTTCAACAACAAGAGTTGACCTATCATTAAAATTAAGTTTTCTTCTTTGTAGAAATATTTTAATTATAAGTACCAAAATGACTTTAGATTTTAATTACTTATATATGTATAATAAGTGTTTTCTTTACATTCTTTTTTGAGCTTATTGTTGAATGTATAGTTCAATGCTGTATTATATATTATATTTAGCTTATTATATTTCTTTGTTTCTTCTCATCTGCTGTGTAAGAATTTCTTGTTGTATTTTAAACAGCCTGTCTTTTGAGTTTCTGCAAGTGCTTATATTTAGCTTGCATGTATTCTCTAATTATTAGGTTTTTATTTATATGTAGTCCTTGGGCTTTCTGTTAGCGTTCTGGGTTTCGGTAATGGGGCTAGCGAGGGCTTGTAAGGCTTTTGCCGGTCCGACGCCCACATTTGGTGGTTGGTAGTTCTGGGGCACTTTCCTTGGGTCCATTCGGCTTGGCTTGATGATGTTTTGTTGGTGCGCTTACCTTTCGAATGTGCTGGGTCGGGAGTATGATTTTGTCGGTGCTATGTTCTTGGTCTGCCTCGTTCTAGGATCTCGTGTGTTGGTGCGTTCTTCTTGTGAACAATAAGTTGACTGCTTTTACATAGTAACTTAGTAACGCAATTTGTCTGTTATTCCTTGAATAGAATTTTTTTGTGTTTCATTTTTTCTTATGTGTGAATGCGAGAAATATAACAATTATACTGGGTATCGGGCCAACACTATTATTATATATATATTATTATTATATAATATATTTATAATATTTATATTATATATATATATATAATTATATTATATATATATTATATTTTATATTTATATTAATATATATATATTATTCATATATTAAATATATATATTTATATATAATATATATATTATAAATATATAATATATATTATATATAATATATAATACTTAATTATTATATTATATTCTTATATATATAATATATATATATTATTATATATTATAACAGTTTTAATTTTAAGATGATGAAGGAATATATTTAATTATTTTATTATTTAGTAATTAATAAGCTTGTCACGAGTGAGAAAAAGTTAAAATATGAACTTATTTTCTTCTCTAATGCATAAAATATGCGTTGAAGTCCTTCTGATAAGAAAAGGGATAAAAACACATTTGTAAACTCAATTAATGATTAGTGATTATTGGACACGAGATACTTTTTTGTCTACTAATTGACACATTCTCACCTTGGTCATTATGGCAATCTTAGTTAAATTATCTTTTTATATTTATTCAAACCGCTACAAGTCATTTTTAGTGTTACTCTTTCTATTTCTGTCTTGAAGGCATATAATGCATCGTTGATATATGGTATTTTTCTTGCTATATAATTATGTAAAACTATCTCTTGTCGTTTTATACGTAAGTTTAGTTTACAGTGTACAAAGTTGTATTTGCAATTTGTGGTCATTTGTGAATAAGATTGGGCTTCGGAGTAAATTTTCAGGAGGGGGGCAAAGTGTTATTAATCAAATATTATATTAATTATTTATTATATATTATTAATATATTATTAAACAATATATATATATATATATATTATATATATATATATATTATATATATATATATATATATATATTATATATATATATATTATACATCGGTGAAATGCTGAAATATCAATTAAAAATAAATCAATTAATTAAATTTTATTTAAATTTAATCCATGAAATTTATAAATCATTTAAGTTGTTTAAAACTATTCCTTAAAGTATTTAAAAGCTCAGGGTATAAACTTTTTAAATCCTTCTAAGAGAAAAAATAGAATTTAAGAAAATTATCAAAATCTCTCTCTCTCATCTAATATTATTATTAACTATATATATATAATAAATAATATAAATATAAATATAATTATTATAAGATCATTTAAGTTAAAAAAAAGTCGAAAAATAAATTTTTTTTCATATTTTAAAATAATTGGAATTAATAGGATTAGAAGGATAAATAATATCAAATGAAACTCGAATGGTGATTTGGATGATTAATTAATTATTTTAACTTAATATTAATTCTATATTCTAGGTGAATTTTATTATAGACTCATAATATTGTCATTTATATAAATAATTTATAATCTATTTATTAGTATTATTTAATTATTTTATATTTTTTTATTTGATAATCGTGAATATCGAATGATAGCTCTATTTAGACTTTTAGTATCGTAATAAATATATTGAGAACATTATTTTAAGGGTATTATCTGACATGCTATGCATATATTTATTTCATCGAGAATAAAATAATAATAGCGTTCATTAACGCTAATTATAATATTCTCAGCCACGTTTGGTACTCTTCTTTAAAAATCAGATGGGTTTATGACTTTTTCAATTTTGTTGCACGTAGTGCATAGGAAAATGCATCAGAGCAAAATCATTTGAGAGTCGTGTCTATTCTGATGTAATTAAAATGTTTTTTAAGAATATTTTTCAACTTATATCTAATTAATGGCAATTGTCATTATTGGATATTGAATTATAGACACACGTCATCCTTCTAAATTGACTTGCTTCGGCAAGCAAATTGTCTTAAAAGATCATTGACTTTATCGGCTTCAGCCTGGTGAATCTTTTCTCTGGCATAATGTTAATTTATACTTGTGATTTTCTCTATTATTCGGTTATGAACGCGTAGGAATCACATGTAGTTAGAGAGATTGTCTTATTTGGAACGTGAAATGTAACAGACTACGGTAATCAATGGACAGGTATCGCAGTATATGGACCTCTGCTTGAGGCCCGAAAAGGTTCGGACTTCTATCCATTCTTAACATCTTGTGACAATTAATATTCAGATTTTTAGCTCGTGATTTTTGACTCCGTATAGTTAACACTTAATACTGTAGTTTCATATTTTGCTCTCTCATTCGTTTTGTTTTCTTGTGGTCGGTATTTTCTGTGTCGCGTAGGTCAGGTTTTTCAGAAGTTTCATTTTTGTCAAACCTTAGCTTTTAGACATTTTCTGAATTTCAATTTCAGAATTTTTTTTCGAAATGATTGCAACTGTTTAGATATAATGATAGATGTGGTCATTACCGGAGAAAATTTGAAAATAAGTCCACATTTTTGGGAGAATAACTTTTTGTTTTTTCTTTTTCGAATTTTTTTGAGTTTTGTTTGCTCAGCGTTGTCCATTTCCAAACCCACTTTTACTTAACTTTTAAAAATGCAAAAAATTGCGATACTATGAAGAATTTTTATTTTTTGCTTAGGGCCTGTTTTAGGCGACCGTGAACTAGAGTATTAATTTTTCACAGGCGCACATGTAGCGGAATCTGAAATGCTTAAGTGTTTTTGACATATGAAATATTCTTGTATCAGATGCATAGTGGTGTTGTTACGATATTTAGTTTTGGGAATGCAGGGATTTCAAGACACAATTTTTATGAGAGAATTCTTTAAGTAAATTTTCTTTAGGAGTATACATGCAAATTAATAATAGATAATCTAAGTAAAAAAGATGCCATCTTGCCTGATATTTTTAAGCTTGAAACATTTTGATGTGATCGGATGAGTAGAAAAAAATAATATCCATTTTAACTTGTTCTCAAAAAAATTCTAAACTGGTGTGTTATATTGGTCCTCAAGATAATATTAACTTGTGTATCAATGGTTGACCCTACTTTAATTTATTTATGATAAGGTCGTGAAGAGCAGATTTTACTCTAGTGACTTTATAATAATATTTAACCTGCTGGTACCATTAGGATAATTATATTTTGACATTGTTTACAGTATTTTATGGGAGGGCCTACTTATATAATTATTTGTATATATACTTACTATGTATGTAAATATTCATACATATAAGATATTATAGTACTTTACTATAATATACGGACATCTGATACTATATATTATATATATATATATATATATATATATATTAATATATATATATATATATAATAATAAGGTCGCGTTATATATGAGCGGACAATAAAATATCAACCCTGTACCACTACAATATCACTAACCTCAATATACACTATATATACGAATATTATACATACGAGGCCAGTTATAAAATATACGTATTAAGCTGGGTTGAATTTTGAGGTGGGATTACAATGGTAAATTGTGCTCATTGCTTCCTATAGTAGATGGGACACAATCATTTGCACTTTAACATTCAATGCTTAGGGGGCACAACTTTCAAGTTTTTTCCTAATAAGTGCTTTGATTTACATTGTCGGTTTTTTTAACTCATTTATAGTTATGCAATTCTTATATGCACTTTGTGGTTTTTTCATTATACATTTGCTTTTTAATACTAAGTTGGGAAGACTATTTCTGTCTCATGTTCACGAATTAAGATGTTGCGAGGTTTGAGATAAGTCTGTGGTGATTGTTCTAGTTTACTATTTCAGTCTGCAGTTAACGTGGTCTAATGGATTCATGTGCAACAAGGCTAGAGTCGGCATGTCATATTCGTTATCCCATCGCATCTGCAAGAACTAGCTATCATGCTGAGACTAGTTTGTATAAGTTAGCTAAAGTTGCATAGTAGTGTTGCATACAAAGACTGGCAGTGTTAACTCATCAGCGAAAGTTATTGTATTCAGAAGGTGTAAGGACAGTCACTAGATAGAGCTAGGCATTCAACAATAGGGAGATATTTGAAATGTGTTGTATCGTGAAGAGAAAGAGATTAATGAGTGAATGTCAATAAGATTTGATGATATCCTTTCAACGTAAGTGAGACAGGTGCTTATCTAACTGTGATCAAATGATAAGCAATAAAAGCATAAATTTATTTCATAGTCTCGGTTCGTCATTGAAGAGTCTCAAAGCTGTGCTTTTTCATACCAAAGAGTACCTATTTCTCCTTGATATGAAGAACGTCAAGTCAATGCGATAACATAGTCCGCAATAGAAAAGAAAATCCTAGTATTAGTGAATGGATATTTTGAGCTTGATCATACAAATCTTCGCGAAGACGCATTACTAATTTTTATAGGAAATAGGTAGGACAAAAGAACGAAGCAGAGAAAAAACATGAGACTCAGGAAACGGAAAAGGAACGTTAGACATTTTGAAGTAAGATGAGACAAGAGATACGCAATAAATGGTGGTAAGTCTCAGTTGAATTAGTCAGCGCAGTGAGTAGTGATGGTACTCAGAAGAATACTTTCTTAGAATCAGAAGGAAATGGAATAGTGTGCATCTCAAGAATAAGACGAGCGCAGTATCCTGAGTTGTGTAATACCATTAGAGCGAGGACTAAATGCTGAGGCATAGAGATGCATGTTCTCATCAGTGTGAATTGCTGCACAATACGGCAGGAGGACTCGAACTATCTGTCACCAAAAAGTTGTTGATCCAAGTAAGTTACAACGCCAACGAAAATTGGAGAGACAAACAGTCAGAGGAGCATTTGCTGCAACACAGAGGTTGAAGTCGCATTGGTTTCGATGGAAATGATGAAACTTGTCGATCTGGAGGTGTGCGTAAGAACGTTAGAGAAGAAATTAGTGCTTAGTGGTCATTTCCAGATGCATTTACATGTACGTAGTTCCTAACTCAGGAAGATCTCGAGATGGTTTTAATGAATTCCTGTATTATTGACGAAAACAGATCGTACAGAGACTTTAAGAGCAAGTGATATTGCGATGAACTCCTGTGGAATACGGGTAATAAGAATGGAATAATCACATGTTGGAGTTACATGCTTAAAAGACACTTCAAGGCTGGATTAGCATGTTGCATTTTAATGAACTGCCACTCAAGAAGTTATTTAGTGTTGTTGAATGGGAAGAAACACTGGCCATCGTTCAATGAAGGACGCTATAACCTAACTGCTATCGGATTTGATCTCAGACCAAACCATCATTAATTTTCAACAATTCCAGGCTCTGTAGTTGATGTTCCTGAAACAGTTACTTCGAAGAGATCTAAGTTCTGACCAGTCTGTATTTTAAAATCTGTTTTTATTAATTTTAGCAAATGGTACAAAATGCAGATCATAATAATATGCGTATTTGAAAACTGGCACAGCGGTGCTTAAGCCATGACAAGGTGGCTCCTAAAGCTAACAGAACTGTCTTTCGATTGTAGTTCAACAGAATCTGCTATCTGATGTACTTAGGCGTTTTGTGGTAGCGATCGTACTGGGACTTCTATGCCACATAATGGTTCTATATCCGTCCATCTGCTTCTGTTCAGATGGTGCAAAGATTTTCACTTTTATGGTATCTTACAGTAATCAAAAAACTTCTCTGAAGGATGCAGAAGCATCATATTCTCCAGTGTCCTAACAATCTATTCTTTTGTCATCCAGAAAACTTGTTGCTAGCTGGTGTTGCAGATGAAGGGGAAACAATAAGAAGATTTCATGTCAACAATTCTTCAGCAGAAAGAAATTTCCTCCCCAATGTGGCAGAGTTCGCTGCTTTTGATAAAAGGCCAGATTACGTCATCTCAACGCCACTTCTACATGGAAGCTGATAGATGGGGGAGATACTCCTTCACTCTCCCCCCACCTCTTCTTGATGAAATTAAGTGATATATTTTGGTTTGGCGTTCCAAGAACTTACAATTACAGGATCTGTGCCATTAGGGCGATATTGCTACAATTAGCAAAGCGTATTCCGGAATTTCTAGTAGGGTCGTTGTCTACTTCTGACAATGGTGCAATACTAAAACCAACATTCTGCGAATCGGAAATACCTTCAAAACAGACAAAAATCTGATTTTTCTATGAGATTTTTTGTCTATGCAGGTTGTTTAGCATGTAGAATGTAAGGATATTAAACCATGGGTGGGTTCTGGCATATATATATTTTTGTTTTTAATGAAAAGAAAAAAAGGTAAAGTGGGGGTATGAAAACAAATCTGAAGAAACTTACTTTTAACACATTTCAGTTTGTAGAAAAATGTTGAAGCACAAAATAAAAAAGAAGCTAAAAAAGATACAAATAATTATATTTCCCCAGCTTTAATATATATATATAATATATATATATTATATATATATATATATAATATATATATTAATATATATATTAATATATATATATATATATATAATATATATATATATATATATATATATACTATATAGTATATTATATATATATATCTATTGATTATATATATATATATATATTATATACTGTGTAATCTGTATATATTTATATATACTATATATATATATATATATATTATTATAGTATATATATATATATAATATATATATATATAATTATATATTATAATATATATATATATATATATATAGTATTTATATACATATAGTTATTTAAAAAATTCAGAAGTTGTATCAGTTGCCAAGTGTTGCATTTGTGATCATTTGTGAAAGAAGTGTTTTATTTATTTGTTTCTTATTTAATTTTTGTTTTAACACCGCAGTGTAATATTTTTTGTAATTATTTAAGTATTTTATCCAATATTTTATCACTGTCGACCTAACCGAGATCATTTAATGTTTAATTGTTTTAAAGTAATTAATTAGAGCTTGCAATATTTTCGGGGACGAGCTCTCGTAAGCATCTAAGCCCGTTTTCTTTTGAGCAGAAGAAATCTAATGTCTGCAATTTCTCAGGTGCTCTCTTATTTGAGTTGATATATTTTTGTACAGGTATTTTTATTGTAGATTATATTTATATCTATTGTTTTATTTAAAACAATAAATATAAATTTAATTTATTTATTGATATATTTTTTTAATTTATTTTTGAATATTTATTTATTGTTTCGCATTTATAATAGTACCCCAAAATTGAACTTTATATTCTTAATATAAAATTCAACTCTGGAGTGCTTGCACGGATCAGCTGATTCCGCAAATACGAAACACATAAATAAACAAACATTTTTGATATTTTGGAATTTTAAGATTCTTTTGATTTTAAAAGAAAGCTTGAGACCTAGGAGTAACGCTCTATTAGTTTTCATTGCTTGTAAATCTTTCGTTCATATATATTTGGGCGCATGTAAATATATATGTATATATATACATGTTCGTGAATGTATATTGATTGTAACATTAATGCATACCATAATATTAATATTATATATATATATATATATAATATATATATATATATATATATATATATATATGTTCGTGAATGTATATTGATTGTAAAATTAATGCATGCCATAGAGCTTTACCAGTGACTATATTTTTGTGTATATATTCTTATATTGAATATATTAATATATATCCAGAGATATAAATCACTTTAGTTTATTATTTGTCTCAAGGGAAGTACTGCTCAACATATATATTGATATGTATACAAACCCATATGTATATATGACTTTGTATATTGTTTGATATATACGTTCGTATTGATTTGTTAAAAGCAGTGAATATATTTTCTTATTTTTTTATTAAAAGTTGTTTAAATTTACATTGGTCTGTTTCCTTGATTCCGCCAAATATTCCACTTATTGACATTATTTAATATTCAATTGATTGATTAGAATATTTATTGTTTGATGCTGAAGTCATTTTGGAGATATATGCATAGAGTTTTATTGAGTATCTTTAGTACGTTTACAACAACAAATATTGTTCACCAGTCTTGGTTTCGGGTACAAAAAGGACCCGTCGTCACACCTAACAAACCAGAGATCTTCGTTGCTGAACTTGGTAGGTCACTTTTTATAATATATTAAAGTGTATCAACAGGTCGTGGACTTATCAATTGGAGATTGACGTTTTCTTAGGCGCAGGACGTAAACATCCAGTGTATTGTATTCAGCATATTGTCTTGGGGGCCTGGCCAATGGAAAGTTAGTAAGTTTGAAGTGTTTGTAGACAAGCTTGTTGTTTAATACAATGACATATATATATATATATATATAAATATATATATATATATATATATATATATATATATATATATATATATATATATATTATAATATATATTATATATTATATAATGTACAAAATTGTATACTGATCAATATATGAAGAAACTCGAACATTATATATATAAATATAAATATATTATATATATATATATATATATATATATATATTATTATTATTATAGTAATATATATAATATATATATATATAAAAATATATAATATAGTATATATATATATTATATAATATTTATATATGTATTATATATATATATATATATACTATATAT
>JABUQX010099216.1:25000-29492 GCA_015478945.1 Trachelipus rathkii
ATTAATTTATTATATATATATATATATAATACATTGTCATGATCTATGACTCATGGCATCTATTTGATCAACCTCCAATTTTTTACGGAAGCAGAAAAAGTGTCCAGGCTAAAAGAAAAACTCATCGTTTTCTCAAAAGAAGTTCGGGTAAACAGTTGTGTTAAATTCCAGCTTAAAAGTGCCTGAGTCATTACAAATTGTGATTGCCGACTTTATAAGGATTTTTACTAAGTTGTTATTATCAGCTTTCCAAGGATTATTTACGAGCTGTGATTCCAGCTTTATAAAGGACAAATTTTGCCCCAAAAATTGGTATGTATAGTAAATTTAGGAAAGCGATGGTTTAGCGATACGTTTTAAAATCTAAAGAGTAGGAATAGGATTGTGGATTTGCTGTGTTAGATTGTTTAATCGAATAGGCAGTTTAAGTTTAATTAAATATAGGCAGTAGATTAAAGCGTAATTGGGGAAGATTGATTACGGAATAAGACTAGGAGATCATTGTTAGAATACGAGGAATTACCAAAGAATATTGTAAAATTTATATATGGGATCTTTGTGGTTGAAGGAAGGAATGAGAAGTTATGATTAGAATATCAATGATAAATGAAAGTTAGAGTAAGAATGACGATGGTATGTATAGAAAAGATAGTCATGAAGATTTAAAGGAGAAGTCTATAGTATGAGTGTGTGTGTGTGCTGCATGTGTGTGTGTTGGGGGTATTGATCACGTACATAGTTTAACTGAACGACAGTAGCAAAGGTATAGATAGAGGAATTCTTTTAAGAATCGTAGCTCAGATTTGAGAAAAGGGGCGCACCACAATTTAGGTTACATTGCGGACGAATGTATAGGTAAAATAATTATTATTATTATTATGTATTATTATTATTTAGTTAATTGATTTTTTATTATTTATGTATTATTATTATTATTATTATATTATTATTATTTTGCTTATTTATTAATTAATTTCGTCTTTATTTTTATGAGCGTAATCGAGAGTTGTGAATGTAGTGCGCAAAAAAGTGAATATTGTATTTGTTATTGTACGGAAGGGATTTATTTAGGTTATAGCGGTGCTATGACTTGATTTATTTAGGTTATAGCAGTGCTGTGACTTTGGGTGTTGATTATTATTATATTATTATTATTTATTATTTTGATTGATTATTATTATTATTATGTATTGATTATTATTATTATTTTATTTTTTATTATTATTATTATTCTTATTATTATATTATTATTGTTTATTAGTTATTATTATGTATTGATTATTATTATTATTATGTATTGATTATTATTTATAATTAGGAGTTATATTATTATTATTATTATTATTATTATTTATTATTATTATATTATTATTATTTTTTATTATTATTATATTATTATTTATTATTATTAGTTAATTATTATTATTAATTGAGTTATTATCTATTATTATTATATTAAGTTATTATTATTGATTTATATTATTACTTATGTATTATTATTAGTTATTTATTATTATTATTGATGTATTTTATTATTATAATTATTTATTATTATTATTATATTGTGATATCGATTATTGATCTGTTTACTGGCGATAGGCGTGGATAATATGCATTAATTGAACATTTAATTTTGCTATTGAGTGAGGCCAATAATTCTGGTTGGTTATGTCTTAGTGATTGTCAGGAGACGATTTGGACGGGCGTTTAGAGACCCGAGTTTTTGAGCCAAGTTTTAGAGCAATGTTAAAGCCGAGTCTAGGACCCAACTTCAGGAAGAATGGATTCGAGTCGTACCCAGACGCAGTGTTAAGTCCATATAAGGTCTAGAGCTCGGATATTAAGGCCAGAGGCTGCAATTAATAGCCCAGACTTAAGCTCTGCCAGCTAAATTTAGGAGGCCCCCAAGTGTCACCTAGTTAGCTACGTGAGGTTTAGAAGAAACAGACTAACGGAAGATCCACAGTCGAAGGTCACACAGTGTGTTCACCGTTGGATCAGGTTATTCAACGAAGGAGTGAAGGACGCCACCTCCGAAGGATCATGTGGACGTCTGAATAAGGACGTTAAAGAGAAGTTTTAGCTGCTTTCGTACCTCTTTTAGTGCATAATGTTAAACTGCAATTTGTAAATACGAGTAAACATAACCCGGGTTTATATTGCATTGTAATATTTATGTTCGAACTAAATGTGAAGTATATATTACGTATACTTCGGTGTAATAGGGTGTTTATGAATAAGCGTTAAACACAGCGATAGGTAGGTAGGATTTGAGTATAAGGAATACTTATTCTTCATGATATTTGTTATATGATCAGACAAACCGGCAACTTTCGTGTTCTTTCGAATGCCTTTTGTTCTTATGTTTTACTGAACAGGGAAAAGTCCCTCTGGTACAGCGAGACTAACCTTTGCTCCGATCTATTTAATAAAGGAGTGATTCACCGACAGCAATTGCGTACAGCACGGGTAGCCCATTGCAATTTCACGTTGTTGGCTCGTATAGAATGATTTATCAAGAGGAGCAGAATCGTTTGGTGGCTAGAAGCGAAAGGAGGAAATAAGGTGGAATTATGAAAGGGTTACGTGACAAGGTGTAAGGAAGAGGGAGGAGGAACAAATATTTCTCTCTTCTTGGAAATTTTCGCGGTCAATTGAAGCGAGGGAGGAATCCCAGAGGAACTTATAGAAGAACATAAGGAGAATTTTGTGATTTTCTATCGTTTGAAGAAATAAAGGGATTCTTTTTACATATAGTATATATATATAGGTAGTATAGGTATTTATAAGTAATATACTATAATATTATATATACTATATATATGTATAGGTGTATTATATAATATATATATGTATATATATTAATCATAAATATTAAGAGGTCTTATATACTCACTCATAATAATACATATAATACTATATATATATATATATAGTATATATATATATATATATATATGTGTATATATATATATATATAGGTATCTTTTTTGTGTTGGTTGTCAATATTCTTTTTTTTTCCCTTTTATTAAATATGGAAATTAAGATAAAGGAGCAAACATGGTAAAAGCTCAATAATGGAGAGACTAAGCAGACAGCTGAGAGTAAGTTGTCATTGGTAATCTGGAAGGTTCACAAGTGGCCAATAAAAAGATGAACCCACATAATATACGTATTATACGATATTAGAAGGAATCTTACAGGCTTTGAAAGTAGAAGAAAGGACCCAACGTACAAGGAGGAACCGATAGTACAAGCGCAGACGATGACGGTAAGAAGTTTACCAGACAGGGACAAAAGACCTGATCCCTAAAACGGAGGTCTTAAAATAAAAATACAGTGAGGATCGAGATCAAGCTACAAGAAATTGGAGTGACGCCGTGATTCAAAGCTCAAACAAAGGAACATCCAAACGAAGAACCGGTATGAACCAGATGAGGAACCGTCAGCTCGAGAGGCACCAAGTGACATTTGATGTATCAAATGAGCAAGTAGCAACAGGCAAGAGGAAGAAATAAGAAGGAGAAAGGAGGGCGGAAAGAAAAATACACCTACGACGAGTTTCAACAGCGAAGAAGAACCAAAGAGGAAGCTGAGAGTGAGTGACCCAAGGAGGGAAAAAAATGGGTCAGAGGTAGTAGAAATTAGACAGAGTCAGTTGGAACATACATAAAGGCAGTGAGTAAGAAATATTCTACTCGTTTTGGGCGTGAGAATGGTGGAGGTGATGAGTCATTTAAGGCAGGACGATAATATAAGGCTGTGAATCCCTTAAAGTATGGGAAGGAAATAAAGTCCAGAAATTTGAGCATTTATGAGGATTACGACGATATCAGGAACAATGTAAAATAGACAGTAGAACTCAAGAATTTCTTTGAAGGTCCGGTACTAAGACATACTATGTATTAACAAGGGCTAAGGTCCAATATATAACCCATAAGTACGGGCTAAGATTAAGGCTGGGCTAAGGATGAACAAAGAAAACGAAGCAGAATAGATTTACAAAAAGAGTTCTGGAGGTAGAGATAACGAAAAATGAAAAAGCTGGCTGAATTTGCTTTAAGGTGCAAACCACATTACGGAGGCAGGGATAAACAGATATTAAAGAAACAATTTTTGAATTGTCTCCCGAAAAAGATGGCAAGGAGATTTAGAATAAGGATGGGAAATGAGAAAGAAAGCCTTAAAGTAAGATGGAAAGATGTGCTTAACTGGGCACAGGAGGAGGATGACCTGGATGATGATGAGGAGGAATCAAGGGATGAAGGGATACCAATATGGGCCACACTAAATGGAGAACAAAACACAAAAGGGACATACGCAGAAAAAGTGCGCTATGGAAGGCCAGTGTATCAGCAGAAAACGAATACAAGGGAATACACCAGGCAAAATAATGAAAGATATAATACTGAGGTAAAAAGATGTTACTGGTGCAACAGGGTAGGACATTTTAAAAGAGAATGTCGAAAATATAATGGATGGTGCTTGGGAT
>JABUQX010099218.1:0-10000 GCA_015478945.1 Trachelipus rathkii
AGAGGAGTTGAGAAGCTTCGTTCACAGAACTAGAAATATCCACCCTGTAGCATCATGGTATGATCTTGCGACGGTACTCTCCACTATTGGTTATAAATTTCTGTTTTCTTTCATTGTATTTTGTGGTTCTCCTAGTGTCCTCAAGGTGGTGCTCACAATCTCATGTACCTCACCTTATTTTTAATTTATTTTTTTTTTATTTTATTTTTTTTATTCTTATATTTATTTTATTTGTTTAATACCTATTCAACCGCCGCTCATTCTCTACCTTAATCATTGGCACCTTACTATTTTCCTCGGCAAGCTCTGCCAAACTCAAACATATCTGCTTCCTTCAAGAACATATAGTTCACTTACGACTGCAATCCAGCTTTCTCTTCGGTCTGCCAGCACCGGTCGTCCACAAACACACTCACAGCAGTCTATACATACGCTTAAGCCAATCCTAACTATCATTAAACATTCCTTTCCACATGACCAAGCCATGTCAGCGTATCTTTCATTTAATCTCTCATTTAGCCCTTCTCATCTTTGCAAACCACACCACTTCTCTAATACGTGTCATTCCCTCTCTTTAATCAATTCCTTCTCAATCACGCTAGGCAGCTAATTCCCTAAGATTGTCATCTGAACACTTGAAGCTTTTAGATCTCTATACCTCTTATCCTAGACCATAGTCTCACTACCATATTCAATAAAACAATACAGTAGGTAAACAACATACCCCTTTTCATGTAAGACCGGCTAGCAGCACTCAAAGATTAGTTCTTTTGGCATTCACCAATCAGATTTATCTGCTACGCAAGCCATTCCTGTCACATTCACAACTTCGCTACTACAGCTGCTGGCATTCGTCCTTCGTTCCATTCTCATATCCAACATATACGGCGGCTAAATATTTTAACTCCAGACACTTGTTCTAAGTCTGTGGCTGAACGTTCATCTAACATAGAACTTCATCAGCTGAGGAGTGTATCCTCACTTGACAACAACCATAACGCGTTACTCTTATCGAAACACTTGTTTACTTTTCAAGCCCCTCTTCACACACTATATCTGCCAAATGCTCTCTATAGGCCAATGCCTACTCAAATCTCTCTATACAGATTCGCTCACATACAAGAACCTCATCCGCATATAATAGTAGGGGACATTCCTCAAACAAGTCTCAAACTGCCATTCTCACACCATTCTAACACGCATTTCCCATGCCAATCTACCCAACTACTCAAATAAATCTATCATAAAACCCACTTATACCATATTAACATTAATTGATATAACGCAAGGAGACATTAAACAACCGCACTGTTCTTTACTCCGCTAATTAATCCTAAACCTAATCACCATTGGAACACGCGAATTTATTCTTACACAAACGACTTTCACTATAGTCATAACATACTTTTGATTCCATTCAAGAAGCCTACCACCTACATACAACATATATTTACTACACCTGGGTTGTGGGAGCTTGTTGGGACCATATTAACTCTATCACAATACGCCTGTTGCAAATCCATTTAAAACGACTTAAATACAATTTAATTCTTACCTTCTGCCCGATTATCATGTATTCTCAAATTCAGTTTTGACTTTACATTGTAAAGATTTGATCCAACACATCCTTCTACCACTCCCTAAACGCACCTTGTTTCTTCCCAATTGCAGATCCCATCCATGTCACAATCGACGGCACTCTTTCGAGCAATATAAACGCTAGCATATACCTTCCCCTACAACACTCAAATAAACTTATCCCTATAATTTCTAACAGTTCCCCTATTTTATATATATAATTATATATTATACATTAATATAAAATTAATATATATTATATATATATTAATTATTTTAATATAATTATATATATATTATATATATAGTATATATATATAATATTATAACTTATAATATTATAATATAGTAAATCTTCTACAAAGTCAAGGAGAGAAAAGCTTTCATTGGAGAGCCGGTTGTAAAAATGCATTTGGTCCTAGTTCTGATAAATGATGGCGCATTTCCTGATGGACGTGAATGATAAATAGAGAAGACATAGCCGGCTCTGGTGGATTTAAAAAGGTCGGAAGTTTAGCATAGCTTCCCACTCAGATCAGGTGAAAACCCAATTCCTTTAACCTAATTTTAATCGCCGACATAAATGCGAGAGAATGACATTAAAAATTATGCAGTCAAAGAAACCAGAAAATATATTAAAATAAAAAGTGTTCCAGACCTTATTAGTAGAGTATATGTAAGAATGAGCATATCACTTAAATCTATATTCAGAGAGCAAGGCAGAGAATGGATGAAACTGTATGAAAAGACAAGTAGCATGAGCTCTTACCAATGAAGGAAGAATATGACTAGGCAAAGTTCATTGTAACAGCAATATTATAACAAGAGTGATGCTACAGTTCTATACTGCTGGAAAGAGATTAGGGCTAGTTAGTAAAAGTAGGAAGGTTGACAAATCAAAAAATCCTAGACTTGACCTTATCAAAGAGTGTAGTAGGTGTGGAACCATTCTAGAGTTGCGATGCATACTCCATACAAGGGTGAACACCGTCTCTATACAGATCAAGCGAATGAAGTTATGTGTAGAAGCTCTGAGAGTGTCACAAAACACCCAACATCTTACAAGATTGTTTAGTGAGGGAGATAAAGTGATTCTTCCATGAAAGATCATGAGAGATGGAAATATAAAGAGAATCAAAGACAGGGGAAGATTGACTTTCTACCTTTTCAAAGATAACGTACTTGTGTAGATTATGTCGAGTAAACAGAGAAATGAACTTAATTTTTGTTTTTTGAGAGGCATTAAAAACAAATTTCTCTCTCTCTTCTCTCTTCTCTTCTCTCTCTGCTCAAGTATCTCTGCTCTCGTCTCTCTTCTTTCTACTCTCTCGTCGTTCCTGCTTTCTCGATCTCGTCTCTCTTCTGCTCTCTCTCTCTGCTCTCTTCTCTCTCTCTCTCTCTCTTTTCTCTCTAAATAGACATATGGAAAAGATCGGGGTCATTGCTCCAAGGTCATTCATAGCATTAACTATTAGGGGTATGAGTATTGAACCACTGAGGAGCATCGCTTAATATAATATATATATATAATTATATATATAATATATATTATATATTTTAATAGTATATAATATAATATAATTATTTATATTTATTATTTATAATATCAATATTAATAATAAGTATTATAGTATATAATTATATATATATATATATATATTATATAATATATATATTATATATATTATGATATATAATTATAATATAAGTATATATTATATTATATATAATATATATATATATATATATTATATTATATTATATATTATAAGCCTGTATTATATAGGTATATACATAATATATATAAATAGTATATATATATACATTTATATATATATAATATATATATAATTTATATATATATATTATATATAGTACATATATATATACTTGATAATTTATTAATCATTCATGGCATTTTAGACTATTTTACTCTCTGAGATATCTCAAAACCTTTAATCTACAATAAGCTACAGGGAAAAGGATACAATTGATGATGAAAATTGCTTGGTCCATATTCCGTGCAGTGCGGAAATGTAAAAAAAAAAAAAAAAAAAAAAAAAAAAAAAAAAAAAACATATCTGCACCATGAAACTCTTCAATAGTTACAGCGAAAAGGAATATATTTATGGAATCCTGGTAAAATTTTAGCTTAGGAAATATGTATAAAAAAAATAAATAAATAAATAAAATGAAATATTGGCTATTTTTTTTATAGGAGCAATTTACATTTAATTATTTATATTTATATTATATAATTTAATATATATATATATGTATAATTATTTATTATTTATTAATTATTAATATATAGTATATATTTATATTAATAATTATATATTATAATTATTATTTATAATGTATTATTTTAATATATTATTATATATTATTATTAAATGATTATATATTTATTTTGTAATAATGTATTTACACGGCAATGTAGGTGGCTCGAGCCGACGGTGGAACACAGGGGGTACGTTTTCCATACCCCGCAGGATTCCAAAAATATATTACTTTTCGCTGTAACTATTAAAGTTTTTTGATTGATTTTTATTTTTTTTTTTTTTTTTTTTTTTTATTTTTTTTTTTTTTTATCATTTCTGCAACACTTAATTATTGACTATTTTCGCAGCTAATGTATTTCCTTATTCCTGTAGCTAATTTGTAGATTTTTGAGATATGAAGAAATGGATTTTGAAAGAATTTTTTGCTGTATATATGAATTTTAACTATTCTTTTCCCTTATATAATTATAAATATTATATTTATTAATATTATATTTAATTATTATATATATTTATATAATTTATTTAATATATAATATTATATATTATTATATTATATTATAATATTATATTTGTATATGATCTACCTTATTTAAATTGAGAATGTGAAAAAAATTATTTAAAGAGTATTTTTTATATATATTTTTTTATTATTATCATATATATATATTTATTTTATTTAATATATATATAGTATAATATATTATATTTTATTTATAATAATATATTTATTTTTTTATTTTATTATATATTTTTTATATATTAATATGTTATATTTAATATTAAATATTGTATATATAGTATATTTTATATATCATTATATATATATTATTTATATATATAGTATATTTATATATTATTTATCTTACTTATATATATATTTATATATAATAACTTATATTTTATATAAGGGATCCTATATATATATATATATATTAAGTATATTTATAAGTATTTTTATTTATATACTTTATATATATAAGGGGTATGTATAATATATATAGATATACCTATATATATATATAGGTAGGAATTCATATTATAATATTGTAATCTGTTGTTATTTAGTACATAAAAAAGAGAAATACAAATAAATATTTATGGGGTTTATCTATAATATTATATATTTATTATATATTATATTATTTATTAATTATTATTATATTATATATATAGTTAATATACATATATATTATTATATTATTTAATATATATTATTATAGTTATATATATATATATATATATAATTATTTTATTATTTATTATTATTCTATATATATTATTTCCGACCAGCTAGTTGATCATATTTTTAGGATCATTAATTTGATTCAATAGGCTGAAAGAAATTTCCAGTTTCAAAAGTGTCTAAAAAGCGCGAAAATATTTTCAAGATTTTGATTTAATAATAATTTTTACCATGGGATGTATCATATTTTAATTTATTTTTACATTATTTTACGCGAAAATACATATTTAAAAAAATATACGCAACCTTTTCTTCTTTCTCTCTCGCTCTCTCTCTGCTTCTTTCTACTCTCTCGTCTCTCTCTCTCTCTCTTCGGTTTCTTTCTGAACGTCGAATTGTTGCCTTCTCGCTGTATCTCTCATCTCTCTGATCGTCTCTCATCATACCTCTCTCTCTATATATAATTAATAATAATATATATTAATATTATAATATTATTATTATATAAATATATATTATATGAATATGTTATATATATATTATATAATATATAATATATATATTATATATATATTATATGTGTGTGTGTGTGGTAGGTGTGTGTGTGTAGTTGTGATATGCGTGTGTATGGTGTCTGTGCCTTTAGAAATGCCTCAGGCAATCAGATCAGAATAATTTTCATGTTATCATTGTTACTGAAATTTCCTTCCATTTGTAAATTGGCTAAATTGCTTAAAGACACAGGGTGCTTCCAAATTTCTTTGGCACCAAACTTGAACTCTTGGTTATTCAGACTCCAGGTATCAAAACGTCTCTATGAACAAGAGGTCTCAAAAAAATGTTACAGTTCAATAATTCTACAAAATGCGGCTCTGACTAATTATCGCACAAAACTCCCAAAATAGGAATCTGAAGTTGGTACTAATTCCGAGTTCCAGTAACTTTTGAACTGCTCATTTTCCTACTATTGTTCATAAAAACTTAAATATATATATATATACTATTATATATAACATATATATATATAATATAATATACTATATTATTATACTATAATAAATTATATAATATATATTATATATAATTATATTATATAGTATAAATATATATATATACTATTATTATATTATATATATAATATAATATATATAATTATATATATATATATATATTATACCATTCACCAAGCAAAGAGATTAGGGTATCACTCTCTCATCTGTTTGTTCCTAGACCTCACCTTTATTTTCAGTTTACCAAAACTTAAGGGCAGTGCCCTTTTCAAAGGGGAGGAAAAATAAAATGCAGGGAAACCAAGTAAAGCCTAAGAATAGTGCAAACCTCTCAGGTAAGCGAAGGTTTTTGATTTAAAGAGGGGATAATTAAATACAGCAAAAACCAGATGATGACAAGGATCAGGAGCTCCACAGAACAGAAGTGACTGGAAGGAAGGAGGCAGCACAACTAGCAACCCTAAAGTTTTCCAACTTAATGCAAAATTCGTGCGAGCAGGACCTTCCACTACGAGGGCGAAGCAGTGGAGAAAGAATGCAAAAGGTCAACACCCTGGACCATCTGCCAATGGTTTCTTAAGCTAGTTTCATCTATTGCCAGTAGCTATGTCTATCACAGCTTCCTAAAAGCTACCAGTTAGTAATTTCCGAAATATTATTGAAACCTACTGAGTCATAGGTAACTCTTAACAAAACCAGACAGTGCTTCGGGTTGAGTTAGGAGGCTGCAACCTTGCAAGGTTAAATAGCTCTTTGTCATGGCAGGTTGAACTCCATGCCTGCAGACATAATCTATGCCCTCAGAGGATATACATACATACATATATATATATATATATATAATACGTGAGTATTATACGAAGTTAATAGAATAAACTGAGTGCAAATAAACAAATAAAATATATATATATATAGGCAACAAAACTAATTACTGAAATAGTATACTCAGTAATACGTAGTAGTACTACGAAAATAACCGCGTAGTATATATATATACTATATAATGTTCCCACTATATACCATATATAGATTCTTACATAACCCTACATCAATACTAAAATATATATACTAAATATATCAATATACATACGATTACTACTAATTATAACAATGTTATACTATATCAGCTTATAGCTATATAATAGTATATATGTTATAAATATAATATAGATATAATAATAGTAATAAAATATAAATAAGGAAAGTTACGGAGTAGACTATACTAATATAATGTACAAAGTAATATATAACATATATAAATAAATATTATATATATAATTATATATTTACATAAAATTTATAATTTTTTTTTATAATCTATATGTAATATCAACTTTAGTAAACATGATATAATAGTATGAGTCAAACACAAAGCCAACATTTGCAACACGAGTATATGTACAAGTAATAGCTTATATGAATTATAGGATATATATAAGAATATATATATATATTACTAAGTATAGAAACATATTCAAAATATAATAAATTATATATTATAAATAATTAAATACAATTCCTATGTAATATAAACAATCAGGACTCTTACATATAAATTACAATATATATAATATAATGTGCATAGTACGTATATAGGACCTGTGCAAGTTTATAGATCTGAAGTCACAGGAAAGATATAAGATATAAATTATAGCGTGGACGATATTAGTTGACTATACTATATTACTCATACTAATATACTTATATATAATATACAATTTAGTATAGTATTAGTGAATAATAATACAATAAAATTATAACCATGACTATATAAAATAGAGTAAAGATAATTATATATATAATATATAATATATATTATTTTAAGATATATAAATATATAGATAGTTATAATATAGTGGGTTGATGGGATATTACTATAGATATTAGTATTAAAATGATAATATATATATAAAAGAGATATAGTAAAATATAATAATATAATATTAATATATAATATATTAAGATAATAATATTATATATATTTAGATAAATAAATTATAGATATACGATTCAACATTCAAATTACATTATAGATATATATATATATATATAAATATATATATAGAATATAATATATATATATAATTAAATATAAATATAGTAATATATTAATAATATATATATATAATATATATATATATATATATAATATATTATGATAATGTAGTTAACATATATAGATATAATAGTATAATAAGATATATAATATATCTAACATGAGATATAGTATAATAATATATAAATACTACTTAATATATATAAAATATAATATATGATATAATTATATATTATAAATATAAAAAATATATATTGAATATATAAATATATAATAGATATTCAAGAGATATATATATACATAATGAGATGAATAGTATATAAAATAATATGAATATATAATTATAATTTAATACATATATATTATAATATATAGTTATATAATTTTATTTTTGGAAGCTTGATGATATAGCACTCACCAACATAAAACACCATAGGACAAAAGGTAATAGAGTAAGCCACAGACAAGTAAGTTTTATAGATAGCCTAAACGTGAGTGTTATGATGGTGAGGGTAGTGGTAAGTGTATTATATTGTAATAGTATCAGGTTAATATATATATGCGAGGTGGAGTATTACAACCCCCACTTAATATATATATATAATATATATAATTATGATATAAGTATATATATATATATATATATTATATATTACTATAGGCTACCCCTACATACAAGGCAGTGGCCGATACACCTATTAACAGGCGTTCTACATGATATATAACTACCCCACGTATATATTTGTTAGGTAGGATAATAATATATATATATATATATAATATTATATAGAATTATATATATATTTATATATAATTAAATTACAGAATAAAAATTGTGACGATTGCAATCGCTAGAAAACCCTATAACAATCAACAAAATAATGAAAAATAAATAATAAAAATAATATAAATAAAATAACAAAGAACAAATATATTTATGCCTGAAATAAATACCGAAAAAATTGAAAAAAGATAATTAAAAAAAATAATATAATTATTAATATAATAATGAAATAAAATAAATTAAATAATAATAAATATAATTAATTAGATTAAACAGTAAAAATACTAAGAGCAATAATAATAATAAGAAATAGAAGAAAGATATAGAATAAATAATAAAGAATAGAAATAAGAAATAATAATAAAGAATAAATAATAATACCTATGGCACATAATAATAATATGAATAAATAATAATAAATAAAATAAATAACTAATATAATAATCCAAATAATAAGATAAAAAATAAAAAGTAAAAAAATAATATATATTAAATAAAAATAATTAAGATAATAAAAAAAATAAAAATTGAAAAAATAGACCAAAAAATATAAAGAGTAAATAATAAATGAAAAAATAATATAGTATCATCTTAAAAACCAAAAGATAGTATAATATACCAACATAAGAAAAATAAAATCAGTAATAATTAAAAAATAATCAATGACGAAGATAGTAGAAAAATTTACAAATTCATACAAAATAAAAGAAAAAGAAAATAAGTTAATAAAAAGTAATAAAACAAAAGTGAACAATTCCCTTATCCAAGGTAACCAAATTGTGGTTCTTGACTTAAAAAAAAGATAAAATAATAGCCATACAATAATATTAATGGATATGCACATATAACTAAAAGAAATATAAATAAGGAAATAAATAATATTTTGGCATTTTTCCTTGACTGAATGGCAGACGTTGTTATCTTTATGTTTTCAACTATACCCCTATTATAATATAACTTATAATGTGATTTAACTATTAATCTATGATATTTTATTGGTAATGTCTAAATAACTTCTAATGGCGAGAAGCGTTTTGGACAGGTTTATTTGAATAATACATGTTTCAGTGTGAATTTTTTATTATGCGCATTTTATAGATT
>JABUQX010099218.1:15000-17741 GCA_015478945.1 Trachelipus rathkii
CTACCGAATATATATTATATAGATATAATATATATATATATATATATATATATAATAATATATATTATAATATATATATATATATATACCATAATATATATAAAATATATAGTATATATATAAATATACAATATTTAAAATATAATATATATATTATTAGTAAATAATATATTATATATATATAGGTATATATATATATATATATTATATAGCTATTAATTATATACCCACACACCCGTTTGCCAGAGCGCGAATATACATCAATCAAAGAAAAAAAAACGGTATGTTAGAACTGGGTTGATTAATGGATGTTTAGCTTTTGTGTCATACTCAAATATTTTTTTTATAAACACAAAATTATATTAACCCACCAAATTATAACGTTATTTCCTAATTAATTAAATTGAAGGAAAAAAAGACGAATAAATTCAAAAAAAAAAAAAAAAAAAAAAACAAAAATTTCACAAAATTTCAAATGGTGGTAAAAGTTGCTGAAACAGGGAATTAATTCAGTTTAAATTTTAACTTCCTAGTTCCTTTTAAAAATATGTATATTTTTTTAATATATATTTATTAAGTTTAATTTATTAAGTACTAATTACCATTTTTGCATTATTCCCGTCCTTGGCAAACTACCCATTATATTCTCTTAAACATCAAACTGATTTTCCAAAAAAGTTTTAACTTCAAATTAAATTTAAAAATTAAAAATCAATATTGTTTTAAATATCGAATTTTTTTATTATATTTTATTTTATTTTGGAAATCCAAAAAAAAAACAAGGAGATTTCTCAAGCAAGTTCGACAAATGTTTTAATAGTGTTTAAAAATTTCAAATTATATTAGCATCTATTCTGAATTACTTTGCAATTTATTCCTTTGTTGTAAATAAGATTTTAAGAAAGTTCACCACTCTTAAGTAAGACCGCGATGATCTGCGCCGTAAAAAAGTGTCGTGCTAAATCTATTATAGCCAGTAAGTTCTGCTGGAAAATGAAGCTATGAGGGTGTGCGGCAGTATGCTTTAACACGAGTATATGAGCGCGTCGACAACAAGAAAATACACAGAGGGTCGGAGCGTGAGAATCCTCAGAACGATAAAAAGACGTAAGACAAAAGCAACCAAGAAACCAACGAGTGTGTGTACATCACTAATGCGTGTTGCGAAGAATGTCACAATGAACATGAGTATAGTAATAATCTGAGAAGCTGTTAGCCAAGACTTACAATCTATAATAAAATTTGTGAATGCAGTTTCTCTAGTCCTAGTGTATATTACCATCAAGATTGCAACGAGCAAGCAGAACACTTCTTGAAAATCCTATATCGTATCTACACCTAGTATATAAGGTCACTTATGCGAATTCTACGTGGATAGAAGTATTACGTATGTATTAATGTATTAGAGATGTAGTTACATAGTTATGTCACGAATGACACTGTAATGGTGGTGTAGTGTATCATGGCGGTATAGATATGCTAAACTGCATAAGTGAGTGTGTGAGTATGGATATGCCTATGTATATCTTTATGCGGTGATAGTGATATGTAATGTATGTATGTATGTATGTATGTGACTCGGCATGTCCACACACTATTTTATTGTAAAGGGATTATTAATATATAATATAGCTATTATATATATATATATATTATAGAATAAATATTATATAATAAGTAGTAATGTACTTTTATAAATTATATAGAATAATACTACTTAGTGTTTTTACTACATTATAATATATTAATTGATAGTCCTTATAAGTATATAATAGGTTATCTGATAAGACACTACTCGTGCTAATGAAATATATCAGTATATATATATGTATATATTATATTTACTATAAGGGTATATACAGAATATATTACATTACTCTTTATTGAAATATATAATATAACTATATATATATAACGTATAATATAATATAAATATAGTGTCTTATATAATAAAACTTATTTAACACTAATATATATATAGTATTCTATCTTTAATAAAAGACGTAAGTAAGTGTAGTCTCTATAACATTTGTATAGCTATTATCCACTCTCATAATAAGGCTGTATAGTGAGCTATACGTGGCGGTATAAGGTATAGAGTATCGAGGCGAGCTCCTTCGACCGGTGGAAGCTTACTCGTGTCCACTGTTGCTGCACGAATGGTAGAACATTACGGATGAGGAAAATCACCTCTAGGCTCTTCTGGCTAAGATTTCGTGAGTAGCGTTAGAAATGTCTTCGTTATTTTTTGCTAAGGTTGGTCAAATAAAGGTTTAAATTATTATTGCAAAATTAAAACGAAAAAGGTAAGATACCCTATTAATAACGCGTTAACCCATTTAAAAATGCGGCATCATGCCCATATCGGATGGTCGGAGACTGCATTGTGAATTTAGATTGATTCTTAAAATGTAAGTTAATCCTGAAATCAACTACAGAAAACGTTAGAAAAAGAAAACGGTTTAGAAAATTATTATTTAACATTAAATATATATTAATATATATATATATTAATATATTATATATATATATATATTATAATATATATATTATAATATATATATATAATATATTTTATATGTTAATGGCATTATTATAGTATATAATATCACCGCCATGAACCCCGACCGATCGTTCATGACCTATATTCTCAGTCTCAGTAATACTAAACTTTCCCTCAGGTGGAAAGCACAGCACATTCCTGACCCACACCTGAGACTAGAATCATCCACACCACCCTT
>JABUQX010099219.1:0-22500 GCA_015478945.1 Trachelipus rathkii
GGAAGAGAGAGAGAGAGAGAAGAGAGAGAGAGAAAAGTAATTTGAAGAATCTAATAAAAAGCATAATTTTAAGTATCTGGATATTTTTGTTTGATAAATAGCGACTAAGCCGATATAATCCCGTAATGATGTCTAAACAATAATTACGTATTTAGATGGATGATAGTAGTAGTTCACGTTTAGTCAGTAGTGGATTAGATAAGCTCAGTCAGGGTCAGCTCATTTAGGTGACAGTTAGCTAAAAAAAGTTCGCAATAATTTAGTCGTAGCTATACGAACAGTGATTAGCTAGATAGTCAATGTATACAAAGTAATCCATAATGGGAATACTTTATCTGAAATTTTATAGAACTTAGAAAATTACTTTTAAATCATTAGTATTAATTATCAGTTTCATGAAATATGGCAACTCCTTTATAAAGTAAAATCATAAAACAGTTTTCCTCTTTAAAAATAATCAATGTAGAAATGAATTTGTTGAGAATTATATGCTTTATAATTTTACTTCCTAACATCAGATATGACCTGTTATAAAAGTACAAGTTGCTTAAGCATTTATAAAGACCATTCTGATACTGTGACATGACGTAGAGTGATTATTAATAAATATTATAAATGCGATACCTAAAGGTCGATATGAACATTTAAAACTGGAAATTACTTTGGATTTTTAATTGATGAGAGGAAGCTCAATTTTATTGTGGGAGATTGGAATCATTTTTCAAAAAATTTTAACAAATACTAATCTTGATTTTGTGAACATCTCGTAAATGTTAAATTTTAACTTCCAGTGTCAATCTCTGTTAATTGATTTTTTTAGGTCTTTATTAAAATCGTGCAGAGGATCAGCACGGATAGAAAGCTAACGCCCTTCACAGAAACTGTCTAAATATATATGTAATAATCATTGTTTTTAAGATGTACTTCAGCTCCTATTGATTCTAATATAAATTTTACATACCCATATTATTATAATTATATAATGTTTTAGAAATTATATAATATAGTATATATATATATATATAACAAATATATATGATTTATAATTATTGTAATAAATATATATATATATATATATTATAGTATAATTTATAAATATATATATATATAAGCTATATAAATCTAAATATAACTTTTAACATACCAAAGCCTATATATGAACAATTAATATAATTTTTAATTCAAACTTCCCGGGAGAGAAACTCGCAGTGCTCGCATGCGCCTCATGCATCTTTAAGATCCATTCGCATCGCATCGAACTCAAATTTTATATCCGGTCATAATATATATATATATAATATATATATATATATATATATATATATAGGTATATACATAATATATATTATATAATTATTATATATATATATATTATATACTACTATTATTTTTTTATTTTATTATTAATATTATTATTATTATTATTATTATTATTATATGATGTATTATTTTGATATATTATATTGATTATAATATATTATTATTTATATTATTATTATTATTATATTATTATCACTCTCCTCCAAACTGGTAAGGTGCGCGCGTCACCCTGCCCGACGCTACAAGAACATGACACAATTAAAAAAGAAACCTCCCCCTTATTGTACCCTTTATTGAGAACATCGTCGCAGTCAGAATCACCTAGCGCTTCACGAGACCGCGACGACACACTTGCATATCGGCAAGTGTAACTTAAAATTAAAGTATACCAACCATACCCATCCAAAACCCTCATATCTATTATGCACCTTTATTCTCGCTTTCAACTCACATCTTCTTCAGACTTGTTATTCAATGACTCAATCAGTTTTCTTCGTCTCCACGCATTTCAACACTACACTACTAATACATCCGTAACAACGCTGTCTTCATGTGCCTCCATATAACAACATCTCCATTTTTCATTTTTCTCTCATTTACCTTTCTTCACCCACTAACTCCTCTAACGTTAATTCTCATTTTATTCAATTCTTCTCACACCTACACGCCCCTAAGATTGTCTTCTGAACAATGAACTTTAGATCTAATACTCTTATCAGACATGTTACTACTATGCATACAAGGTAACAACATACCTCATGCCCTAAGCGCCTAGACTTAGTCTTTACTTCACACGATTTATTTGCACAGCCACCTTCCTGCATTTCACAACTTCCTACAATTCTGATCATGTCCTTCCATCCAACAATACTCTAAATATTTAAACTCAACTCAGACAGCTTGCTAATCTAACATAACTTCACACTGAGGACTGTCCTCACTCAAACCATACCTTTGTTACTACGTTTATCTTCAAACTCTCCATTTTACACACAACTTCAAATCGTCTCTACAATCTCTTATATCTTCTTCAGATCTCCACATAACAATATCGCATGTAATAGGTAGGGCACATCCCACTCTCAACGCCACAATTCTAACACAATTTCCTGCCACCCACCTCTAATCTTTTCATAAACCCCATCCATATAAAATGAATAAGCAAGAGACATAACAAACCTGTCTACTCGCTATATACTAAATCCAATCACTTGACACATATTATTCTAAACAACTCACACCTCTAATCCTTTTGATCCATTCAAGCCTACCACCAACACCATATAATTCAGTAGCCCTGCCATAAAGCTCCTATAAACCCCTGCATAACGGCCTGTTCAATCCTAACACTAAATACAAGTTATCTTCTTCTCCTTCATTTAATTAATAAATCTCATATGTAAAAGATTTGATCCAAGCATCTCTACACCCCACAGCACTTGTATTCACAATCAGTTCCTTCAGTCCTTGACCACTCTTCGAAAAATATCCAGCATAAATACTCCCATAAAACAATCAATAAATAGTTCTATAATTTACAGTTCACTTTCCCTCCTAATAAGGTATTACTGCTCTCTGTGCCCCAGGTCCCTGAACTAACCCATAAACGATTATACACCATTCCAATCCAATATCGACTCCTCTGTCTGATCATTTACATAATTTCATCTATCCTGAGATTTCCATTCTTTACTTCTCCCTACCCATTACTTTCCTCCTTCTAATAATCCTCCCAAATACCCTATTTCCTTCTTGCACATCACATCACTATGACTTTCATTTCGCATATTATGGCGTTCCTCGAAGTGTCTTCCATACTCTCTCCATCATTTTATCAGGTAAAAAGCAGCAATCCTATTCATTATTCTAAGCGTTCCTTATTCTCATTCTTAACTTCTCGCTCTTCCTTCGTTCCTATCCTGAATATTATATTAATATATCTATAAATATATATATATAATATATATATCATATAATAATATAATTATAAATATCTAATATTATATATATATATTAATTATATAAATATACAATATTATATAGATATATATATATAATATATATATATATACTATATATATATTATATATATATATATGTGATAATATATAAAATAGATATATATAATATTATATATTATATATATATTATATAGTTTAATAGTATTATATATATATATAATATATATTATATTAATAATATATATATATTATATATATAATATTATATAATATTATTATATATATTATATATACTATATTATATATTATATTATAAAATATTATATTTATATTAATTATATATATTTATAATATATATTATATATATATGTATATATATATATATATATTTTATATTATATTATATAATATATATTACTAATATATAATATAATAGTATTGTAGCTATATATATATATAATATATATATAATTATATATATATATATTTATATATATATAATATATATATATATATATATATATATATATAAATATATATATATATATATTATAATATAATATATATATTATATTATATATATATATATATATCATATAAATTATATATATAATATATTTAGTTAGTATGGTGTATATATATTATATATTGTTATATTAAATATATTTTTGATATAATATTATCTTCATTATGTTTTTTCTTTAAATATTTATGACTTATTTTTCATAATACTATATATAGTATATTTATGTATATTTTAATTATATATATATTTCTATCTACCATTGAAATAATCTGTATCTTCTATTTTTTATTAATTATCTATATTAAATATTTTTTATATATTATATTATATATATTTTAATTTCTATAGTATTTTTATTACAAGGGAATATATTTCCTTGATATTATATATATTGTATTTATATTTTATTATTTTTTATTGTTTTTTTTATTATTTTATTTATTACTTCATTAACATATATATTATTTTTATATTATTATTATTTTTATATTTAATTATTTATATTATGATATCTGCTTGTTTTTTTTTGTTTTTTTTATTTATTTCTTTTTTTTTTATTTATTTTTTTATTCCATAAGTAAAAGTGTATGTATTCTATCTTTTTTTTTATGCTAATATATTTTTTTATATTTGTATATTAAATTTTAATTTATTGAAATACAAAATAATGATTAATTTTAATAATATTTGTTTATTATAAATAATTCATGGGAACATCTTCGTAATATTTATATTTCAATAACAATGGAATTTTCTCTTACTTTTTTATATATTAAATTTATTGCATTTGTCGTTGTGATTTTCATATTTCATTATAGTTAAGTATATTTTTATGGTCCAGGCATTGACATTATTAACTTTTATTTCTGTTTATACGAAAATACTGTGATATTCTTCATATTATCGATATCTTTCGCTTCAGTTTACGAATACTACTAAAATTGAAAAAAGATTTTATACTCCCTTTCTTAGGGATTATCTCTTATTATTTTTGTTTTTTTTTTTTTTTTTTTTTTTTTATTTTATTTTTTTATTTTTTTTTTTTTTTATTTTTTTTTTTTTTTTATTTTTTATATTGTTTAGATTTTTTATTTTATTATTAATTTTTTTTATTACTTTAATATTTATGTTATTATTTCAATTTAATATAATGATATTTATTTATTATTATTAGCAAAATCTTGAATGATTATTTTTATTAGGTTATATTTATTTTTCTTATTCTATTTAAACATACTAGAATATCTACACACGCAGCTGAACATATATATTTTTATCTTAATTATATTATCTATTTAATATTTTATTTATTTTATATTATATGTTTATTGTATTATATATTTTATTATTATTTATTTTTTATATATTTATTTTTTATTTATTTTTATTTTTTTTTATTATTTTATTTTATTTAGTTATATTTTAGTATATATTATTTATTTATTATTATTATATTTTATTTTTATTATTGTATTTAGTTATTTTTTTTTGGCTGAATATTTCTTTTTTTATTTTATTTTTTTTATGTTACTATATTTATTTTTTATTTTATATTATTATTATTTATTATTTTTTTTTTTTTTTTTATTTATATTTTTTTATTTTTTTTTTATTATTTTATATATATATTATAGTATATATATATATATATATATAGATATAATTATTATATATACTAATATTTATATATATATGTATATATATATATATATTATATATATATATATATTATAATATATAATAATATATATATTATATATATAGTATAGTATATTAATATATATAGTATATTATTATATAATATATAATTATATAATATAATTATTATTATATATCCAAATATGTGAAAAAGAGTATCCTAATATCTAACAATAACTTTGTTCTTGACCTTAAAAAAAATGTCTGAAGAGGTGGGGAGGGTGGTCATTCTGATTGCTTCTATTGGGTGTGGTGTCAAGGACCAGAAATAGCTGTTACATAGATTTCGTTTATGAAGCAATTTTCAAGATGGACTATTCTTAGGCGCGAGATCACAATTATTTCATATATATTATATATATATATATATATATATATATATATATATATACTATATATATAATATATAATATATTATAATATATATTAATATATTATATATATATTATAAATATAATATATATATTATATATATTATAATATATATATATATATACATATAATTGTAGCGACCCTATATCGAGCTGGCGGATTAGCACATTGTACATAATGGAAACGATGAATCTTTTACAAATTTTTAATAAAAATTCAATATTATTTTTTGTTGTTAAATTGGTAAATTGAACTGAAGATCTTACCTATAATTACAAATTAATAAAATTGAAACAATAAGTGTAAGAACTTCGCGATTAAATAACGTATTTTCCAATATTAAAAAAGGTGAATTATGCTCTAATAAATGCAGGATTTGTGTTGTGTGAATAAAGATATAAAATTTTATATTGTTGCTGGCATCTCTTAGCTAATTCTCTTTATTATAAATAAGGTGGATACTTAGCTTATTATTAAACTTATATATATACTATATTAGATATATTAATTAATATATAATATTATTATATATATTAATATAATTATATATATATATAGTAGAGAGAGAGAAGAGAAGAGGAGATAGAAGAGAAAGAGAGAAGAAAAGAGAGAGAGAGAGAGAGAGAGTAGAGAGAGTATGAGAGAAGAGCCCGAGTAGTAAAGGTTAGAAGTTCGCCGATGATATATATAGTATATAAATAATATATTATTATAAATATATATATATACTATATATATAATAATATATATATATTATATTATATTAATATATATTATATATATATATATATTTATATAAAAGTTCAACTCACAGGCTAGCCATATTCAGGAGGGAACTTTCTAGTAATTTCTACCGGAATCGAACAGATTCGACCCGGACCTTGCATATATTATATATATAATTTATAATTATATATTCTATATATATATATATATATAATAATTATTTAATATATATAATATATATATATAATATATATTATATATATTATTATATATTCATATATTAATATATATATATATATTATATATATAAGGGCAAGCATCCGAAGAGTTCAGCATGTAACTAGAAAACTATAACATTCACAGGAAAATAAATAACATTTTGGATTTCAGGAAGTAATTTCTATGAACTTAAAAAAAAATTTTTTATCTAATATTTTTTTATGATTTTTAAAATTTATTAATACCCAAAATATATTCTACATAACGCTGTGAAGCTGGAAACGAGCTGGATATTTCTGGATAAGAACTGGAGAGAAATATATTTTTTCTTTATATCTTTTAGGGCTTGTCGACGGAGGGACAAAGGGGGGGACGAATTCCCCCGTTGATCCGCCGTAGGCGAGCAACACGACTCCTATCTATGTTTCTTGTTTACATTCGTGGGTATTCGTGCCGTTTTTTAAAAAAAGAAAATCATTAAAAATGGGCACCTTTGCGTGCTTACTCGGAGTAAGCGCATCTTTGATTTATCAAAAACCAGTAATTCTTTAACTTTTAATAAAAATAAGAGTTTCATGCTTGCATTTTATTTATTTTTAATTTTCTCCTGATAGTGTTTTCTAAAAATGTTTGAAATGATATTTTCTTTTCCTGTAGCTGTTAAGTTTTTTAGTTACATGCCTGCCTCTTCGGGATATATACATTATATATATAATATATTTCTTATAAATATACTTATATAATAGTCAGTGATATATTCAAAGAACTATCTTTAAATAAAGAAATTTTTATTTTATTAATATATAATATATAATATATATAAATATATATATACTATATATATATTTAAAGGGCCAAATATAAGACGCTAAGAAATGTAGCTGGACAATATCGTGGTCAATTGATTCAAAATTAATCCCCATTCAACCCACACTTCGGCTAAATATTTCCTCTGAAGGATAAACATAAAGAGTATGTAAAAGCTTTACCTCAGACTAATAAGATAGAGAGACTCAAATTCTATGAGAGGGCGGGATTCATGTGACTTTCATT
This sequence comes from Trachelipus rathkii, assembly GCA_015478945.1. NCBI lineage: Eukaryota > Metazoa > Arthropoda > Malacostraca > Isopoda > Trachelipodidae > Trachelipus > Trachelipus rathkii. The sequence continues at coordinate 7,876 of JABUQX010099219.1, forward strand.
GGATGGAAAGTTGGTCGCATACATTGTCTTCTAGTCAAATTCATTATATATATATATATTATATATATTATATATTATAGAATATTATTAATATATATATTTATTATAATATATAATATATATATATATATATATTATATAATATAATAATATATATAATATATATATATATATACTATATATTATATTATAATATATATATATATTATATATATATATAATAATATTATAATTATATATATATAATTATATATGTATATATTATTATAATATATATAATAGTATATATATATATATATATATTATATATTATAATATATATATTATATATTATACTATATTAATATATATTTATATATATATATACTATTAATAATAAACTTGCAACAGGACCCTTTTCAAAAGGAAGGGGCAAAAATATAAAAAAAAAAAAATTACAAAAGGAAAAAAAATTAAAAAAATGGAAAAAACCACCCTATCCTTGCAACGCAGTCAGTCGGTAGGACGCAGACGCTGGAACTTAATATAGGAGTTTGAAATATTGCTGGTGAAGAAAAAAGGATTTACAAACCATTGCTGAAAAGGAGACACAAAGGAGTATCTGAGTGTCAATAGTTCACAATTCATATATATAATATACTATATAATATCATATTTATATATATCTATATTATATATTATATATATATTAATATGTTATATATGTATATAATATATATTATTTATACTTATATTAATAATATATATATATTATCAATTATTATATAATATATATATATTATTTATATAATCTATTTATTATATACGGTATATATATAATATATATATAATATCACTATTTATATATTAATATATTATTAATATATTATATATTAGATTACGAGCGTATTTATGTTGGCATGCCCCCTCGAAATTTTTTAGTACATAAACAATTTAAGTTCATAGAGTATTGACAACTGCCGAAATTAAATCTGTGTAATATATATTATCCGCGGGTAAAAGTTTATCGTACCATCAACAAATTGTCCGCAAGCAGAATGGTGACGTAACTTCGTCTAGAGAGTTTATGTTCGAACCCCCAGAGGGGGTGCCATTCGTTGGTGTGAGCCTAGTGAAATGGTTGGGAAATTGACGTATAAAGGAAATTTGGAGACGCATAGAGGAGTCGAGCAGAGTCAGAGTGAGCGGAATCATAGTTGCTAGCTGTACCGTGTGCTTGTGCGGTGCCGCTTAGTAAATATATGTATAATAATACACAATATTTGCATCCTTATATATGTTAATCGAACCGAGTAGATCTCGAATGTTGTGTGTGAGGGTTGTAAAATTGTAAATGGGGTTCTGGGGACCCCCCCCCTGCAAGGATTCCCAAAAAAATGGAAAGGAATGCATAAGAGAAGTGAGAAGGAGCGATCGAGAAGAAAGAGTCGGAAATCTAGTCGAGAGTCGAGTGTACCGCACATGTGGAGCTGGTCGGCGAAATATTAAAATTCGTTTAGTCCATATTGGATCAAAATATATGTTTATAAGTCAGAAATCGAATATGATGGTTGTAAGCTCGTAAAGTGTGTCTGGGGACCCCCTGGTCAGAGAAATCATGAGCGAAACAGAAGAATATGGAGAGATGTGGGTAAGAAATTAAGAGGAGAGGAGTGGAGAAGGACTGAGAGTTGCACGCATTCGGGCTGGAGCGGTGTGTGCCTGCCTTATAAACTATCGCTTAGCCCATATGATCATTGTATAATCAAATCGGTTCAAGTTCTAAGAGATGTCTGGACTCATCTAGCAGTGATCGCCAACTGAAATAAATAGTAAGAAAGCATTAGAGGATGTCAGAAAAAGAATCCGGTGAGGATATTAGTTTACTGGAAGAAATAACAATTGTAAATCTACTCAATACTTTCCTAAATTTTGCACTGATTTGTTACATTTTCAATCTTTGTTTCGTTTATAGGTGGTCGTTTGTGTTTGTGCTAACGTCAATTAAATTATATGGTGTTTTGTCTATTAGTTTATAGGTTCATTTACATATTTGTGTTTTTTTGTTTAATTAGAATTTTGAAATATTTTTCAACATTTTATTTATTTTTATTTTCAGATTTGTTTGTTTTTATTAGCTAATAAGTTACGTGAAACAAATACAAATATTGTGTGTATTATATATTAAAAAATTGCGTTCTTAATCCTAAGTAGTAAATAAGTATAATCAACACCCACACAATCCTCACCCACCGCCCATGTCTTGGTCTTGATCTATTGATCTGTTGATTCAATCATATTTTGTATAACACAAATATTTATAAACTTTATTTATTTTTAAAATATATTTACTAATTTTTTATTCTTTAACGAAAAAATTGCGTTTACACACCTAAAGCTAATCAGTAATCAAACACAACACAACTCCACCAATGCATGATCTATTGATACTATTGATCAGTCTATTTGTATAACATAACACACTTTATTTTTTATTTTTGTTAAATATTTTACTCAAAATTTTATTTTTTTATAAACTAAAATTTGAGTTCAAAATCTAAACAGTAAATAAGTAATAGTAATCAAACCACCACACTCTCACATCCGCTCACCTTCTATGATCTATTGATCTTGATCTGTGTTCAAGGCGCATTCGAGTATGCATTTGTAAACCCAAACAATAAAATATAATAATAAAGCTACTAGATCACACTGAACTAAGATATAAAGTAAACGATAACTAACATACTACGCCGATAAACGTAAACATTACAAGTTCCATTAATAACAACATAAAAGTGATACATGGCATAGCAAAAGTAACTATAAACATTTTTTCTAACATATCTAAATACAATGTTTAATTTACTTAAGTAATATTCAACAAAATTTATCATACACAATATCAGTATAGACCAACGATAAATTCATCGTAACAAAGTTTTTTTACTAACATAGTATATTTAAACAAATTTATCACCTTACCCTAACTATCATTAATCCCACGAATAATGAAACATAACAAGTTTATCCAAACAACAAAATAAGGTAAGTTTAGATCCTAAGCAATAAATCAGTAGTCAATAATCAACACACCCGCCTCCCCCTCCCATCCTAACTACGCATGATCTATTGATCTATAATTCAAGTCATCACATTTCGAGTATCTTTTGGATAAACATAACATAAAAATTTTATATACTGACTAACGAATATATTCTAACGTAACAAATTTAACATCAATAATCTAACATATTATTACTCACTAATATAGATAAAAGTACTATTGAAGCTAACATAATTTACGCAAATAACGCTAATTACAAGTCCACCTAACAACAGTAAGTGACTAACCATATATACAAAAGTAAACCTAATTCACACTTTTTCAGATATCTAACATATCAATGGCTATTTTAACATTAACGACAAACCTAACATACTTAAAGCACGAATAAACAGCTAAATTAAACAAGTTAACTTAATAAATAAAGTACTAACATTGCATACAGAGTGTAATAATATAGATCAAGTTTAATTTTACATAAATGGTAAATGATTACAAAAATCTATCATAACTCACTTAATTATGATCTGAAATCGAATTTATGCTAATAATAAAGTTTCTCACATCAATAAAGCTAAATTATCATAACAGAACTAAGAATATAATATACAACGAAAAAACTAAAATATAACGTAAATAAGCTGCTAACATCACAATTACCCAGTTAATCGAAGGTAAAATGGTAACAGTCATACAAGTACTCAATAACCCATTTAACATATTCAAGCTAGCAGTATATCTAACAAATCTTAATCATCCAACTCATATACAAGCTTCTATGAATTGATACTAAGTCATCAAAGCATCACATAATGCATATAGCCTCGATTTTCGAAATATCAAATATATGTCCATTAGCAAATTCTCAGCAAACCTAATATATCGCAAAACGTACTAAGCCCGGTCTAACAATCTATACCTTAAATGGCGAAACCTACAATGAAGTACTAACATATAATAGAATAAGACATTAATTTGATCTATAATAAGTTCAACCTAACAATTATTAACAAAACTCACCTATCCTGCTTTCAATCATATATCACAGTTTTAAGTCAGATATATAACAAATTCCTTTACAAGTGTCCAAACTAACATGATACACATCTATGAAACTGTGAAACTGATACTACCTTAACAAAGTGTCAGCAATCAAAAAACATCATTGAACTATGAATAAACGTAAACATACAGAAATTCTCTGTCAAACCTAACTACTGTCAGAAAACTACCTACACACGTTCTTAACATATGCACCATATCATTTGGCAGTGTAAACTTCTGTTCAAAAGCTTGTAACTAACAATCTAAACAGCCTTAATGACTAGACTTGTATTCAAATCTATCATCATATCTAATACTAGATATTTCAATTTACAGTTAAATAATAAATTTACATAAAGAAGTTACATAACTGTTAAAGTATACAATAACTCTTAATTCATTTCCTCAATATTTATCTGCATCTAACAATCTACCTACATAGCAAGCTACAACACACGTGCTCTTAAACTATTCTTGTGTGCATGGCTTCTTAGACAAGATGAGTCTACTCATACACATAACAATCTATTTAATAATGCTAACCGTAACAAAATAGTATTTTGTTTACATATATAACATTATACATTTTGAATTATATTAGAATTATATATTTTATTATTTATATTATATATTATTATTTTATATATATTATATTATATTATTATTATTTATATATATTATATTATTATTATTATATTATTATTATATTATTATATTATTATAATTTGATTATATATTATTTTATATTATGGTTATTATAATTATTATTATTATTATTATATTTATTCATATAATATTTATATTAAATTTTTAATTATTATATTGATTTTTATTATTATTATTATTATTATTATTATTTAATAATTATAAAAAAGTTTTGAAGAAGTGCGATTTTCTGGAATAATCGAAATGAGTTTTTTGGATGAGGTGAGTAAACTTTTCAATTGAATTGTGTGGCTGACTAATGGTTGGATAGGTTGAATAAAAAGGGATGCTATAGTGATTTGGGGTGTGGGAGAAATGATAATGGTAGAAGAGTGCTGATTCTGTGATAAGAGATATGTGTAGTAATCCTTCTTAAACAAAGAGTATTCATAAGTATCGAATGTGGGTAGAGATGGTAATCTGACAGAACATAGATGATATGTGTGTGATGAAGGGAATTTGTGTAATTGTAGTTGTTGTAAGTTGTGGTTAATTCTATTTGATGGTTATGATGATATTATCTTGATCATTATGGTTGTTTTATTAAAATTATAGTGGGAGCATGGATGAGGGAAGGTGATAAGGATGTAAGTATGAGATATCTGAGAGTGAGAAGTTAAGTGAACAAGGTAAAAGGATAAGTATTTTTTCAGATCAGTTGTTATGTGAAATGTGATAACGTGACAATTCTGAGCAAATGAGAGGAAGCGGTTGTTTAGTAGTGAAAAGAAGAATTGTGGTTTTGGAAATGTAGAAGAGAATGTAAACAGTGAGTGTTGGAAGGAAAATGTGATGCAAGCGGTTAAAGTAAAGATGCGTGGGTTAATGTACTAAATATCATTGATACACTCTTGCAGTGTAAAGACAATATAGGAAAGGACACTAAAGATGCATAGTGAAAAAAGAGTAAAGTTGACTTAAAAGGAGAATGATGTGATTACAAGGGAAATAAAGCTCTCAGGAAGGAGCTCGAAATAGTTAAGATGTGAATAAGGAATCTCTAGAATAATGAATAGAATGGTTCTTTCGTAACTGATAAATGGTATGAGAGGAAGTGGAAGGAACCTTCAAAAAATCTGCTATTGCATAATGAAAGAGTATAGTGAATGGTTCGTTTTGAATGGCAAGAAGGAAATATGTATTTTGGATGAAGTCATTATAGGAGTGTATGGGTTAGGAGTGAGAAAGTGAGAATGTAAAGTCTCAGGTATAGGATGAATTTAACTGTAAATGATAAGAACGATGAGCAGATGGTGATTTTGAGTGAATTTGAAGTTGTCAACAAAGCTTTATGGGGATAGTATATGTTGAGGGTTGAGAGAGATAATAGTGCCTATATATAGAAGGAAGGTACTGTAGGAAATTATATGAATAGCTTGCTGAGTGTGTAATTGACAATAGTGTAGTATTTTGATTGAAATAGTACGTCGATGACTGAGGTTTAATGGTGAAGAGAAGGTGGTTAGAGTGGAGAGATTGTGGATAAAATTTCTAATTGAAACAATGATTGAGAAAAACGAGAATAAGAAGGAATAAATTTGGTATTTAGAATTTATACATTTGCAACAGGGATAATAGGATAATATGGAAGCTCTATAGCAGTGTTAGTGATAATATATGTTTGGCATGTTAATAACATGTATAAAGTTGTACATAGTCGTAATTGTAAGATTGTTATAATAAAGGAGTTGAAAGTTATTGTTTAAATATTATAAGCGGAGTGAGGCGAGGGGAACATTTTGGTTGTGTATGTTTTTCCATCTTATTCATATTGCATATGGATTGGGGTTATGAAATAGTTAGAGTTCGAGTGGCAGGGGAACGTGTAGATCTGATAATTGCAGATTGGAGGGGAACTATCCTTTATATTGTTCGAGAGTGATTGTTTTTTTGTGGTGAATCTGAGAGAGTTGAAAGGATTGGTAGAGATTTGGCAGGTTGTAAAGAGGATTGAAAGTAAACGTAGATAAGAGGTTGGTGGGAGTGGAACAGTATCGTTAGAAGCTATGTTTTGATAGTTGAGTGAGCACTGGAGCAGTGTCGAGAATTAATATTAGGATAATATTTGATGAAAAGGGAAGATGTAGTAGAAAGTGTAAAATGCAGAGGTGTGGCTGACGATAAATCTTGGGGGGGGTTTCCGTTGGGGTTTTTTTTTTAAAGGACTAAATTCATTATGATCATACGATGAGGGTATGTGTTATTTTGTTTTTAAATTGTATATGTTAGTGAAATCTGTATATTTGGAATAAATGTATAGATTCTAGAACAGACAATGTTCTTCAGATGGCATCTTAGAGTCGTGTTAGTGGTAAGAAAATTGAAAATGAGGATGACGCATTCGATTTGTGTGAAGAAAGAAGTAATGCGAATTAAAGTACGGTTGAGATGGTCTGGTCAATGTGATAAGATTGATGATGTACCGGTTGGTAAAGAGATATAAGTGAGAATGTTGCTGGGAATCGACGTTCTGGGCGCGAAAAAAGTGGATTGAGTCAGTGAAAGAACATAAGAAGAAAGTTTGCATAGACGAGAAGAGGTGCATATAGAAGAGTTATGGGGTTTTGTGATGGTAGGTTGGCCCCTTGGCAAGGATGAACCCTACCTTTGCTATATCCAAATAAGTAGGTCTCGGGTCCTGTGAAGTAGGGGATATTTCGAGGGCGAGTTTTACTAAAGTGTATAAGGGTCTGGCTCTTTTCGATGCTCATATTCTTCTTATCTCTTTCTGTTTTCCAGTGCAGTGGCCCTTACCCAGTCTTGCGAAGAAGGGGAGTGATGATAATGATGAATAATATATATGTAATATTATATATATATATATATTGAAATATATTATTATATATTATATATATTATAATAAATAAAATAAAATAAGCTAAAAATTAAAATAAGTATATATATTATATTTATATATATTTATATTTATTATTATATATTAATATATTATATAATATAATAGTATATATAAATATATTAAAAGAAATATTTTACAATTTAATATTAAAATATATAATATAATTTATTATCTCTTTACCCTAGGTTAGGCCAAATGTTTTGAGAGTCATATTTAATTACAGTAAAACTGTAAAACAATTGAAATTGCGTTCATTACAGTGAAAGAAACTCACAAACGGAGCGAAGCTAGTGCAGGCAAATTAAATATTACAGGCTATTTCACACAATATCCGCCTATAGCTGAAAATTAAGGGTAAAGACAATAATAAAACTGGGTAGAGTAAAATATATTAATGTACTTTATATATAATAATCTTATTATATACTATTATATATTATATATATAATAATAAATATATAGTATATAATATATATATAATATATTATATATATAAATTATAATACTATATATATTATAAGTATATATAATTATATATATATATATATAATTATATAATATATATATATATATATATATATATATTATAATAACATTAAAGTTATATATATATATATATAGTATATAATAAATCATGCACCTCTTCCCAAGATGGGGTAAGAATGCTTAATACACCGGAAACGAAAGTAGTTAAAAATAATGACAGAATCGAAAAGATAGCATCATTACGCGCCTTATACCAATTATGTGAGAGCTCGTGCATCAAAAAATCCACTAAGCTTCACGGACAGTGATGGACCTCTACTAATGATTATATCTCATGTGGTTTCATAACCTTGGCCAGTGGCACACCATGACATTCAAAAACGCCGCTTTCACTCCTATTATGCACCTTCTTCTCGCCTCTGCCAAACTCAATTTCTCTCTCCCAAGCATTCTTTACTGACTCTATTTTTCCGTCTCCAGCTTGGTTCGATTCACCAATCACACTTTACATCCGCTTAGCTACCGATTATTCATCTTTCCATTTGACAAACAATCTCACGCACATCATTTATTCCATCATTTATCTCCTTCTACACACATAACTCCTATTACGATTTCATCCTCATTATGAATTTCTCTAACACCTAACACGTCCTAATTGTCATTTGAAACATTGTATTTTAGATTAACTCTTTAAAGCAGACCATAGTCACTACATATCACTTATGCACAGGTTAACACGATAGCTGATCATATATAATAGATATATTATAATATATAGTATATATATAAATATATATATATATATAATAATATATATAATATATATATTATATAAATATATATTAATAATATATAATATTTATCTAACGCTAACATTGGAAGACTTAATGGCTCATCTTTTCTTCAGAGTTTCCCTTGTTTACGTTATGACTAACCATTAATTAATCAGAGGAACTTCAATAAAGACTAGTGATCTCTCAGTTGGCAAACCCACACTCTTCCCGAAGATACAGACAACACACAGTGAATTTCGGCATTCTCTGAAATAATCATAGACTCAAAGATTTAACTGCAAGATGTAAAACGTATGAAAAGTTAGAGCAGAACAACAAATATAATTTATATAATAATAATAATAATAATAATTATAAATTAATAATAATAATAATAATAATAATATAATAAATATAATAATAATAATAATAAAATTATAATAATAGCTGACTACAATGAAACACACGTTCTTTAATTAAACATGAAAAAGAATAATTTTAAATGCACACGTCTTTCTGCGCGGCGCGCACACAACACCATATATATGATATATATATATATATATCTATATATATATATATATATAATATATATATATATATATATATATATATAACATATAATATATAAAATATAATATATTATTATATATATTATATTAATATTCTCGCTTGGTTCAAGTCAAGTCTTGCGTTGTACTTGTACTTGGACTTAAGTAATTTTGGCAGTACTTGTACTTGCAGTCTTTTTACAAGAATGGCTTCCTCATAATATAAATCCGTCTCTTGTAACTTGAAAATTTGCAAAGTATTTGCAAGTACTTTGGCATTTTCACTTGCATATTTTTTATAATTTTTCTAAGTATTGATATTATTATTTCTAATTTATCCCTAATAATTCCTATTCACAATTAAGAAGTAGTTTATTATATATATATATAGAAATATATATATATATATAATTAATATAGTATATATATATTATATAATATAATATAATATATATATATTATATTAGTAATTATATATATATTTATATATATATATATAATAATATACTATTCTTGTATATATTATATATATAATAGGTAAGTATAACCAAAAGAATTTGAACATTTTAAATTATTTTATTATTTCAAGCGACGTTGTTTATAAAAAAATAATTTAAACAAAATTTATATAAATAATTAAAAGTTAAAATTACAACTATTTGAATCAAAACTGTAGATGGGATATAATTTCCATATTGTACATGATGTGTGGTTTAAGAGTTCTGTTTATCAAAATCTCAAAATCTATTCAGTATTTTTCCTAGGAAAAATTGTTAGTTGCCAAATTTAAGGTTTCGTTTTGAGATGCATATACAGATTCCTAACACGAAATCTGGTTCTACAGTTGGACATATTCCAAAATTCGTATCCTGTATTTGATGTTTTCCTAAAGAGAATGAGCATTTATAGTGAATAGGGGGGGGAATGAAATGTAAAATGAGTCTTAGAGGGCTACATGAGTGACCTTACTGCTCAGCAATACGTATGGAAAACTTCGTATTGCTTTCCTATGAGTTGGCATCGCAGTCACTCATTGTAATGAAATAGAATATGATTAAAGTAAAGGGAGTTTAATGCTTTAAATTTAAAATATTTTAATTTTTGTTTCACTCGAAATATTAATCTAAATTTAAAAATATGTAATTTGTTTTTTAAAAGGATGCTGATAAATGTACGTCGAATTTTGTTACTGATTTTCCCCAGAAAGGAAACCTCATAATACAATAATCTAGGAGCTTTATCTTAGCTTGAGATTGTACTTTAAAACTTTTGCTGAAAGGTAATTTCGTAATAGTTGAAATATATATAAATTCCTGGACCCATTCTTCAGAAATAATGTTTCAGGAAATCAAAGTTTTTTTGTAAATTAACATAAAGATTACGAATTTTTGTATTCGTCAAATAGAGTTTTAATTGTTGATTTTAAAAATATGAGGAAAAGAGAATAAAATTTATGTATCCAATCCAGTAAAGTAGTATAAGCGGATGGTGAGTGATTGATTTGTGAAGTTTGTTGTAACAACGTTTATGGAGGAGTATAGTTCGAGGATGAGGAGAGCAATATATCACATTTTAATAAGGGATAGATGGATAAAAGTAACTGAAGTTTATATGGTAATTAGTTTTATTGAGTGTTGTGGAGATATATGCTTGTATTTTGGTCGAAAGGGTGCGTCGAGTGACTGGAAGGAATGATTGGTGAAGACAAGGTGTGTTTAGTAAAATGTAGAGGTGTGTTGCTGCCATCTTACATTGAAACAATGAGTTTGGGAAAAAGGAGGAAAGAATAATTCTATTTAGGTTATAGTGGTTTTGCAACAAGGCGTACGGTAGGGTTTAGTAGGGAAGCTCTATGGCAGGGTGTTTAGTCATATATCATTTTGTGGAAAGCTGCTGAAGGAATCAAGTAATGGTATGACGTAGTGAAGCCAAGGGGGGGTTTGGGGGTGGTTAAAAAAGAAAAAAAAAATAAAATAAAGACAAAAAAAAAGGGGTCCCGAAAGTGATTTGTTTAATATAAATAGCAGATGTGAGGCAGGGAATGGTTATGAAATGATGAAGCAAGATGGTGTGGTATGAAAAAATTAGAGGTGGGTGGCGGATGATTTAGTAATGAGGAGAATGGAAAGAGTGAGGGTCCCCTACTATTTTATTATATGCGGATGATTTTAGTTTGTGTGGCGAACTGTAAGAGACTTTGAGAAGGAGTTGTAGAGAGATTTGATGGTGTGTGTGTAAAGATTGATTGAAAGTAAACGTGAAAAGAGTAAGGTTATGGTTCTTAGTGTGGACACTCCTCGGTGTTAAGTATTTATATACCCCTTTTTGTTCTGAGTTTAAATAATTTTTAAGGTAAATTTGGATGAAAAGAATGGGATGATTTCAAGTAGTAAGGGAAAGTTTATGATGGTATAAAGGTGGGCTGTTTGCACTTAAATCGTTGGTGGATGATAAAGGACTAGTTGAGTGGCTAAGTCTTACATGAGGTATGTGGTTACTGTTTATGTTATAATAAATGAGACTATGGGTTTGGATAAGAGGTATTTGAATCTAAAGGTTACAATGTTTCAAGGAAATCCTTGTGTTAAGGTGTGAGACAGAATTTAAAATGGGATGCGCTATTAGATAATTAGAGAGTTGTGTTGTGTGAGAAAGGTAAATGAAGGATAAGGAAATCGTGAGATTGTTTTGATCATGGGAAGGATGAAAATAGTCGTTGTTTTAAACGATTATAGTGAGATGTGGGTGGGAATAAGGCTGGAGACCGAAGAAAAGTGATTGGTCAGTAAAGGAATCGCCTGGGAGTAGAAGAAATGTGAGTTTTGGGCAGGCAAGAAGAAAGGTGCTTTATGTGTGAATGCGGGTTTTGTGAGGCAAGTAGGTTTAACCACTGGGCAGGGTACCCACATAAACGAGATGCATAGTGAGGGTCCGTCGCTGTCCGTGAAGCTCTTAGGATATTTCTGACTACGACAAGTTCTCACAAAAGGTATAAAGGGGAGCGGGAAGGCAGAGCTTTCCTTCGATCCTTGCTTCATATTCTTCTCTAGCTACTTTTCTTGTTTCCGGGCCACATTAAGCACTAGACCCATCTGGGAGAGAAGGTTTGTGATGATGATGATATGATGCTCGGATACAAAACCACTATGAAAAAAGAGAGAGAAAAAAAAAAAAAAAAATGACTGATGATGCTATGATGATGTGATGATAATGATTATATATATATATATATATTAGTAAATATTTATTATATATATAATTATTAATTAAAATTTATTTATTATAATTATTATAATATATACTATAATAAACTTATATATATATATATATAATATGTATATTATATATATATATATATATATACTATATATATATATACTATTAATATATATATAATATATTTAAAATATAATAATATATATATATAATATAAGTATAATATATATAAATTTATTATAATATATATATATAATATATATATATATATATTATATATATATATATATATACTTATTATATAGATATAATATATATTTATATATATATTGTATATAGTATATTATATATATATATATTATATATATTATATGTATATATAGTTATTCGTTATTATATATATATTAATAATAATTTATATATATATATATATATATTATATATATAATATATATATAAAAGTAAGTTCACATTTGACTCATTGGGTTAAGAATCATGTACTGTACTTGGACTTGTACCTTGAACAAATTTAGAGTACTTGTACTTGTACTTGTACTGAACATCTAGAGTACTTGTATTGTACTTGTACTTGAACAAATTATTGAACCAAACCGATAAATATATATTATTATATATTACGTATAATATATATATATTATATATTATATATCATATCTATATATAATATATATATAGATTTTAAATTATATTATACAAAAAGCTAAAAACTATAGTAAGTATATATATATAATAATATTATATATATATATATATATATATTACTATATATATACTGTATATAGTATATAATATATATATAATAATTATATAATATAATAAATATATTATAATATATATATTATATATATATATACTATATATATATATATATATATCTATAATAATTATATATATATCTATATAATATATAAATATAGTATTATATAAATTATATATAATAATTATATATATATAAATTATATAATATATATATATATTATATATATATATATATATATATATATATAATATTGTTTGTGTGTATTTAAAATGTGTATTTATTTCCTTTTTTAACTTTGCATAACCCTTTAGCTTCTTTGGTCCCCTCCATGAAGATCTGGCGGCGACTGATAACACGCGCTGACCTCATTAACACCAATAGAATAGAGACAACACCGATGGAATATGAATGGAGTCACCTCGTAAATTTCTACGATAAGAAACCGCCATATTTATTAAGACTTTCTTTTATAATCCGACTGCCTTTATTGTCTCTCTCATGCGATTCGAAAATCTTTCTCAAGATTTATGACCCGCTTACGGGATGTTTTCGGGAAATAACGTTCGAAGTGGGACACTGGGACAAGATTCCTATATTAATCTCGCCTTTCTTTATTATCGGAATAATGAAGAATTATTCATTTTTAAAATTTGTAGTTTTTTTTTACTTTTAAAATTATATTCTACTAATTTATATGCTTATTCCAGTTAATTTTAATATTTTTGTCTCTTATTTAAGCCACAAAGAGTTTCTTTTTTTAAACTCTGAAGAAGGCGAACATACAAAAAGAGAATTGAAAATTCTTTCCCTTATAATGCATTTTAAATTTCAGTATTAAAAATAAGCTTTTTAAATGGCAAACTTAAGGTTCGAAAAACAGTGGAATTCAGAGATAAAGAATAGACTTTTTTTAATGTCTTATGAGGGCATAATGAGTTCGTATAAAGTTTTTTTTAGTCGGAGCGTTTTATCAGCAAAGCCCATGCCACTAATAAGGAGGATGGGTCGATTTTCTCGAGTTTAGACCCCATTTAATATGGAAATTATGACCCAAGAGCTCAATTTATGGTTTTTATCTCAAGCTCTTCTCGGCGCATATTTCACCGAACGAAATATTTTCCTTTCTCTTCTCTATTTAAACTCAGATGGAAGTCGGAATGTTG
>JABUQX010099219.1:30000-32286 GCA_015478945.1 Trachelipus rathkii
TTGCCAGAAGACTTGCTGAACAATTTTCAAATAGTGCAGAATCCTTAATCGGATCCGGATTTGGAGTCGGAGCCGGAGCCGGATTCAAAGTCGGAGATGGAGTCGGAGCCAGAGTATGATTTTTTCGAAAAATATTTTTTAGGTGAAAATTTTATATATAGAAGACGTGCTGAACAATTTTCAAATAGTTCCAGAAACCTTGATCCGGATCCGGAGCCAGGCGGAGCCGGACGGACGGATCCTGGAGTATGAATATTTAAAAGAGAAAACACAGGTGAAAACTTTATTGCCAGAAGACGTACTGAACAGATTTTCAAATAGTTCAGAAACCTTAGTCAGATCCCGGCCGAGAGTCAAGTCGGGAGGAAACGGGACAGGGTCGGCCGTCAGAGCCAGACCTGGGTGCGGGTTTTTCGGAAAGGTCGTTAATCGGCGCATGTAATGCCAGAAAACGTACTGAACAAATTTAAAATAGTGCAGAAACCTTAGTCGGGTCCGGATCCGGATCCAGATTCGGAGCCTTATCCTTGGTATAAATTTTTCAAGAGATAATTTTCTTAGATGAATAATTTATTCCAGAAGACTTGCTGAACAATTTTCAAATAGTGCAGAATCCTTAATCGGATCAGTTCAGTTCGGAGTCGAACCGGAATTGGGTATGATATTTTCGCAAAATATTTTTGTGAAAAATTTATTGATAAGAAGTGCTGAACAATTTTCAACTAGTGCGAAACTTTAGTCAGATCCGAAGACGAAAGCCGGGCACTCGGGCGGAGCCGGAGCCGGAGCCGGAGCCGGAGCGAGCCGAGCCGGGTCCTTAGTAAGAAATCTTAATTTAGGCGAAAAATGTATTGCCAGAAGACGTGTTGAACAATTTTCAATTAGTACAGAAACCTTAGTCGGATCCGGAGCCGGATCCGGAGCCGAACCCGGAGCCGGGTCCTGGGTATGAATTTTTTTTAAGAAATATTTTTTTAGGTGAAAAATTTATTGAAAGAAGATGTGCTGAACAATTTTCAAATAGTGCAGGAACCTTTGATGGATCCGGATCCGGAGCAGGATCCGGAGTCGGATCCGGAGCCGGATCTTGCTTATAAATATTTTTCAAGAAATATTTTTTAGTTGAAAAATGTATTGCCAGAAGACTTGCTGACTAATTTTCAAATAGTTCAAAAACCTTAGTCGGATCCGGATCCGGAGTCGGAACCGGAGCCGGAGTTAGAGCCGGATCCTGTTTATAAATTTTTTCAAGAAATATTTTTTTAGATGAAAAATTTATTGCCGGAAGACGTGCTGAACAATGTTCAAATAGTGCAGAAACCTTAGTTGGATCCGGATCCGGAGTCGGAAACGGAGCCGGATTCTGGGTATAATTTTGTTCCTATAAATATTTTTTTTGGTGAAAAGTTTATTGCCAGAAGACGTGCTAAACAATTTTCAAATAGTGCAGAAACCTTAGTCGGATCCAGCGCCGGATCTGGAGCCGCAGCCGGAGTATGAAACGGAACCGGATTCTGGGCATAAATTTTTTCAAAAAATATTTTTGTACGTGAAAATTTATTGCCAGAAGGTACTGAACAATTTTCAAACAGTGCAGAAACTATAGTCAGAGTTGGAGCCAGAGCCAAAGAAAAAATTATTATTTTTCTTTTGGGTTGTTAAAGAAATATATCAAAGACTTGAATTGATTCAATTGAAAAAGAATATATTTATATATATATATATATATATATATATATATATATATATATATATATATATATATATATACTCTACTATAAAAATATATATATATATATATAAATACATGTATATGTGTATACATATACATATATATATATATATATATATGGATGGGGTTATGAAAGAATAAGAGGTGGGGTGGCAAGGGATGGTGTTAGAGTAATGGAGAATGAAAGAGAGTGGAGTGGAGTGCCCTACTTATTATATGCGGATGATTTAGTTTAGTGTGGCGAATCTAGAAATAGCTTTGGGGGATTAGTAGAGAGAGATTTGCCAGGTGTGTGTAAAAGGAGGGTTTGAAAGTAAACGTAAGTAAGAGTAATATGGTTTTGAGTGAGGATAGTTCTCTGTGTAAAGTTATGTGTTAGATGGTGACAGCAGGAACAAGTGTCAGAGTTAAATATTTAGGATATATAGTGGATGAAAAAGGAACGAATGATGAAGAATGTAGTATGAAAGTTGTGAATGGAGGAAGATGGCTGTTGCAATTAAATCCTTAGTGGATGCAAAGGGAAGTCTTTAGTGTGCTAGGGTCTTACATGA
>JABUQX010099220.1:0-15000 GCA_015478945.1 Trachelipus rathkii
CTCTTATACTTTTTATTTTGAAGGCACACAATCTTAATTTGATCACGCAGGATGCTACACGAAACAGTACTCACTTAACAGAAGAAAAAACATGTCTGTCATTCATACTTTTTTTTTGTAACACCATTAGTATACGTCCTTAGAATTTATGTCAAACTACTGGATGTAAGACAGTGACCAACGAAAAAGTCCCAACCTAAATATGGGTCAAAATATTTGAAATAAAAATAGTGAAATGAAGTAATAGCTATAACCGTTGTGGACTTTAACTTTTTACCTGTCCACCGTACTCACAGTGCGGTGCAGTCCGTTGGCAATAAGTGGCAAATAGTGCTTTAAATTTAATATAGAATGTACGACTGTACCTATTGAAGACTGATCCAACAATCAGAATATGATTCCTTTGTCACGACTCAAAGTTAGGTCCCTGAAATTAACGTAAAACCTGCTTAACTTTTTACTATCAACAACGCACAATCTTTTCCTTGTGATTGGGAGGATGTTCAGGACGGTACTCAATTGATTAGAAACAAACATTTCTGTTATCTTTGGAAATCCACTATGTAAGACGCATATTACGTCCTAGAATTTATGTCAGACTCCATTATGTTCTGTAGTTCAGTTCCCTACTGAAAATACCAACCTAAAAATGGGTCAAAAATAATGTGAATGAAAATATGAAATTGGAATATAGCATTAACTTGATTGTAACTCTTTTAACTTTGTTCCTAAAGGGTTAACAGTTCTTTAAATTTTAATACTAGAATCAAGTATACAATACCTTATTGAAGAGATCCACCATATCAGAATATATTACCTTTGTTGTGTACGACTCAAATTATGTCTTGAAATTTAAGTAAAAACTGTTAAACTTTTTACTTGAGGGCAACAATTTAATGTGATCACAGGGATGTAAGGACAGTACCCCCATACAGAGAGAAACACAGATGTCTCTATATCTAGTTTTTTTTGTAAAGACCATAGACTCCTGAAATTTTATGTTTAAACTCACATATGTTAATAAAACAGTGACCTACTTGAAAAGACCAACCTAAAAATGGGTCTCAAAATGTTTTGAATGAAAATATGAAAATTGGAATATAGCATCAAGTTGTGACTCTTGTAACTTTCTACCGGGGGACAACAGTTTTTAAATTTAATATAGAATGTACGACAGTGACCTATTGAAGAGATCCAACATATCAAATATATACCTTTTTTGTACGCTCAAATTAGTCCTGAAAATTAGTAAACCCTTTTAAAACTTTTACCTGAGGGACAACATTCTTTAATTTGATCATAGAACCTCGTCCATCGTATGGCACGCTCCTATGCTTGACGTCTGCCGCTCATACTGCTGTGTGTACTTATACCAGTCAACTACGCTACATGTATTACTTCTTCTCTCTATCTCTCTATGCCTGGACGTTTTCTTCTCCTCACAGACATGTGTGGTGTATGCCTCCACTCGAAGATACCCACATCCTCAACTAGACTCGCGTGAAATAACAGATACGCAACGCTCCCGATTAATACTGCTAACTTCGTATGAGCAGATCTGCAAATACTCTTCAACCTAAACAATGGGTCAAAATATTTGAATTAAAATAATGAATGATGAAAATTTACAATAAGGAGAACGTTTGCTTAACTCTTGTAACTTTTTTACCTGCAGGGTCACAGTCTTTAAATTATAATATTAGAATGTAGACAGTGACCCTATTAAAGAGATCCAACATATCAGTATAATTACCATTTTGTACGACTCAAGTAGGTCCTTAAAATTAAGTAAAACCATTTTAACTTTTTACCGGTACGTCCTAAAATTTGGGTCAAAGGTGTGTAAAAGAGTACCCTAACACGAAGAAAACAACATGTCTGTATATTCTACGTTTTTTTGTATAGACCCATAGACGTCCTATCACTTATGCCCCCAACTGGTACTCTCACACATAGATACTATCTCGCTGAAACAAGACGCACACTCACAGATAGACGCTCCATGCATCACTTCCATAGACCAGATCTCGCGACACTCACCCAAGCCTGATATCATCCGATGATAGTACACCCTAATCTGGCGTCCAAGAATATTTGAATGCAATGAAAATTGAAAATTGGTAATATAGCATCAACGTTGTTGACATCTTCATCAGTGACTCTCCTTCGTGTGCATCTGGGCCACGGAACTGTCTCCTATGTAGTGCTCTCACACGTAGTTATAGAGTGTCAGCCGAGACACGAGGTCGCAACTATAACAGCCTTATTTTCCCAGATTCTCCACTGTCAGGCTTATTTTGAAAAAACGAGAGTGCACTACATCATCCAGCCTATCACACCACCGCCTCCTCCTATGTATATCGCAACTCTCCTCTCGTCAGCTACTCTACGTTCCTCGATTAAACACGATGCAGCTCATAGACTGCGCACAGCTCCTTGTGTTCTGATTTTGCCCATTACTCACACACATCTCTCTCTCACACTTTATGCCCCATGGATCTCCCATGCTGCTACTGATACGAGACAGTACCCTACGAAGAGAAAAACATATCTGTATATTCTTACGTCTTTTTGTAAAGACCCATATTCGTTTTTAAAATTTTATGTATTCAAACTACATTTGATGTAAGAAGTGACCTTACTGAAAAGTACCAAATTAAATATGGTTCAAAAATATTTGAATGAAAATATAAAAATTGCAATATAGCATAAACGTTGTTACTCTTGTAACTTATTTACCTGGGGAGGCAACAGTTTTTTATATTTAATATAGAATGTACGACAGTGACCAATTTAAAGAGATCCAAAATATCAGATATATAATTACATTTTATGTACGACTCAAAGTAGGTCCTAAAATTAAGTAAAACCTTTTAACATTTTCACTGAGGAGGCAACAATCTTTTATTTGATCACAGGGTGTAAAATAGTACCTTACAGAAGAGAAACAACATGTCTGTATATTTTTACTTTTTTTTTGTTCTACCAAAGCTGCAAACGATATAAAAATTTATGTTCAAAGTGCCTGACTTGGATGAATATCAGATTTACATCCAAATCTCTCATCTCTATTATCACGTCTCTTGGAATGACAATGTGACATTGCAATATACCATCAACGTTGTGACTCTTGTAACTATTTTAAATGCATAGCTTAATAAATTTTTCTAAATTTCAAAATATATAATGATAAATCGAGAAAGGAATGATCGATACTTAGAATAGATACATCCTCAACATAATCAGTATTATTTACCTTTTTGTACGACTCAAAGTGGGTCCTGAAAATTGAGTAAACCCATTTTACTTTTTACTCTGATAAATATATGAAAATAATAAGAATAATGACAATAACAATATTTTGAAGCCACTGAACCCCTGTCCCATCAATAATTAAACTCTACAGAAGTGAAAACAAACATGTTCTGAATATAATTTCTACTAATTTTTATTTGGAATAAGACACTACAATAGTTAATCGTCACATTAGAATTTTTTATGTCAAATAAATCATGATGTAAATAGGACAGTGAATCTTCCTATTGATAAAGTACCAACCTAAAATATGGCGTCAAAATATTTTAATTGAAAATGTCAACATTGCAAAACAAGAGAAACGTTCTTTTTAATCTTGATTATCTCTGCATTAATATTAAATTAAATCTATATAAATTCGTTAAATATAGAATGTACGACAGTCATCTATTGAAGAGATTAATATCCTAAAAATAAATACAGAATATATACCCTTTTTTAACTGATATGGTTTATGGTCCTGAAATTTAAGTAAAAACTGTTAACTTTTTTTACATTAGGTTTGAGAGTCATCTATCCGTAATTTGGCATCACATACCGCCAAGACGCCGCAGCTCACAGCAAACGAAATGTGTTTTCTGTATATTCTACTATTTTTTGTAAGACCCATAGTACGTCCTTTAAATTTATTGTCAAACTACATGATTGTAGACAAAGAGACATAAGACAGTGATAAGGTCTCGAATGATAGGCACATGGAAATATATATGAATGAAAAAATATTGAAAATAATTGGAAAGTAATCAGTCATCAACGTTGTTATACTCATTTCTACTTTTTAAACTCTGGGTGGCAACAGTCTTTAATATTTTAAGTATAGAAGTCGACATGATTTTATTTACATCTTTTGATAATAATCAATAAATGTAAATATTAATTACCATTTTCAGAGCTGACTCAAGTTAGGTCCTAAAATTAAGTAAAAAACTCTTTTAAATCTTTTTTTTAATCTGAGAATGGAATAATAATAATAATAATAGGTCAAACATCTGAAAAGGATTTTCCTATTGGCCGTTGATAAATAATTATAATAATAATAAATGTAACAACTTACAGAAAGAAGAATAATACAAAACAATAAGCTTCACCATAATTGTATATTCCACGTATTCGTTTTTTATTTATTTAATAAATTATGTAATAATATAAGATACACACTGACAGATTGGGAGAAAATGCAGACCAATTAATGAGATGAAAGAAAACGAGATAAGTGATATAATTGACAAATAAGATACATTTAATAAAGTGTGAAAAGTCCAAAACCTATAATATTGGTCACCAATATTTTTGAATGAAAATAGGAAAATTGAAAGAAACCATGAACGTTGTTGACTCTTTGTAACTTTTTTAACTTGGAAGAGCAACAGTTTTCTAAATTTAATATTAGGAAAATATGTTTAATAATAATACGAATCCCAATAAAATAATAAGTGTAATGAAATAACTAATAATAAATAATAATAATAATATAAATATTAATAATATTAATAATAACTCTAAATTTTTGAATAAATGAAATAAATAATAATAATCGAATATAATAAATAGTTTTACAATAATTCAATAATTAATAATAATTTAAATATAATATAATAATAGTAATAATAAATAATAATTAATTAAAATAAATATACCATAATAATAATAATTAATTTTTTAGATTAATAACAGACGACTTGAAACAGTTCAGAATTCATACTAAAGTTTTCGGTCCATAGAGAATCCATAATAATTTCTTCATTCTGAATGATATTATTCTCAGAATAGCTCTTTAACTTTTTATCCCATCTGTCAGGTCAGAAGAGTGCTCTAATTCAACAATGTGTTCTTCCACATAATATTGACCCCCATCAGATACTAATCCAATCAAGGAATGCATTTAATCTGATTTGTCACGTTTTATATCCCATCATAACTCTGGCTATATAAGTATAATCTATACCTATGTCTGTTCATATTTTCATAACATTTTCCTTATTAGGAAGACCCATTTAATTACGTCTCTCGGACTTTACCTAAAATTTAATTACTCCACATAACTATCCGATTAATATACTCGTAAAAAGAACAAAGTCGTAATGTTACTCCTCACTGATAGGATACAGTCCCAAGATCCCCATATCCGTCATACTATGGGTCAAGTTTACAATTGGAAAGCTTATTTGGCATATATAAAGAATGAGAAAAATATCCAGAAATATAGCATCAACGTTGTGACTCTTGTAACTTTTTACTTGCGGGGCAACAGTCCTTTAAAATTTAAATTAGAATTGTATCGCGACAGTGACCTATTGAAACTAAGTGGCCAACATCTACATACGGGTATATTAACTCTTGGTTAGTTCCATCCATACCTTAACCTCGCCAAAATGTAGGTCCTGAATAATTTTTGATATAACGACATTTAAAATTTCAACTAACATCTTCTAGCGTCTAACTTTCTCCATTTTTTCTTTCTAATTCTTCTACTTTAGTCAATCTGCGAGTCCACATTAGAAGGAGGTGCCCTCTTTGTGCTATAACCTATTTCTTTTCTAATTGGCTGACAGTTCTCTAGTGATATGTAAAGACAGTTTACCCTACAGAAGAGAAGTTAAAGGGGTTTACGTTACCTTTTCTTTATCCTTATTTCTATTTTCTGTGACAAATCTATCACAAACTGATCCTGTACTCTTGTGTACCTTTCCCTAAAATTTATGTCCTAAACTACAAACCTATTCATGCACACTTTCTTGCTAATGCGAACCTGTTTCTCTAAGACTATCGAATCTTACAAAGTCGACCATTTTCAATTCCCAACCCTCAAAATTATGGTAGTATCTAACTAATTTTGTATATTATTAAAAACACCTTTATTCAATTTCATTTTCTCGTATTTCTCAAGAAATTAATATGAATAATATTTAGGTAAGCATCTCATTCGCCTGATATGTAATACGATGCCTTCTTTATATCTTTTACTGCCCAACAACCAAGGTGTGCAAATTATGTCTCTCTATTTACACATCAATGTTAATCCAATAAATGTTCGTAATTCCACTCAGCATTATCACACGAACCGTATTTTCATACTTGTTTAGACTGCTGTAGTTGAAGAGATCCAACAGTATCAGAATATATTCTTCGCTTTATATGAGAGGTTAGATCCACCAACAGAAACCTGATTTCAATAATTAATCCATATTATGGATTCTTTGATCATTCTCCATCTTGCTAGATCTCCATAATACAATCAAGGTTAACTAAGTATTTCCTAATGCTATAGTCACTTTTCCTCCTTACTATGTACAGTTTTACCTCTCGCACATCCAGTATCTACAATCGTTAATTATTTCTTCATATTCTTTTTTCTTTCTCTCTCAATTACATCTCACTATAAAAAAGGCTGATTTTCGCCTGCTTATATTCAACCATCATACTTACTATTGATCCACAGGCCTCGTTCACTAGCTCTCTTTAGCCTAAGCGACTAGCTATCTCTCGCTACCTCTATATAGTTATACATATACCGATCTTCTGTCATGGCTAAAGCTACCTTCTCTTCTCTTACTTTCTCATAGGCATTTTCCTCTCTATGTGGACTTTGACATAGCACCCAAAAATGGTATTATGATTATCGGCGCGAGCTGACCTACTGGAAAAAGTACCAACCTAAAAATTGGGTCAAATAATTGATATGAACAATATGAAAATTGGAATTATAGCATCACGTGTACTCTTTAACTTTTTACCTGGGCGGGCAACAGGTAATTCATTAACATTTCTATCCACCTAAACCTCAAAATTAGAATGTACGACTCAAGTGACCTATTGAAGAGATCCAACATATCAAAATATCAGAGACGGTAGAAGACACAAATTAGGTCCTTGAAAATAAGCTAAACCTTTTAACTTTTTACCTGAGGACAACAATCTTTTAATTTGATCAGAATGTAAGACGTACCCTTACAGATAGAACAACATGTTTCTGTTATTTCTACGTTTTCTTTTAAAACCATAGTACGTCCCTAAATTTATGTCAAAACGTATATGATGTAAGACAGTGGACCCTACTGAAAAAGTTACCAACTAAACATGGGCGTCAAAATCGATGTTTTGAATGGAAAATTATTCTGTGACGTATTAGGATTTCTTAATTATTTCGTCTCAATATCTTTCAACACTCACTTAATGAGCGCACATCTCCTCTTCCTTATCTTTCTGTTCCAACCACCGCATTTGCTTTCTACTGCCATTCATGCGCCACATCCTCTCTTCCTTCTTTCGTTCACCACCCAATTCTTTCTACTGCTTTCACTCCTAAACCCTCTCGCACACACATTTATTAGACCATCCTTAAAGTTTTGAAACACCCAAGCACCCTAACCGCAATACGCTAAGCGATTTGTCTCTGATTTGTATGAAGATTAGATCCTTCAAGTAAATGGACACATATCATATCTTCTCCTAGATCAACTCTACCAGTCAATTTACACTTACTTTCAATCACCTCATACCTGTTTACATATATATTCTCTCATACTTTCTTTTACTCTTTTTTTTAAATATATAAAAAATTCCACTATTCTATCATACCGGTCACGCTGTTTCTCTATACCATATCTTTTATTCAAATCTTCTAACACCTTCTTCATATTTTGACCCTTTTCTAAATCATCCAGATTTATATTACAAATACTTTCAATCACTCTTTCTCTCAAACTCATCAGAACTTCACCACCTTGACATTCGTAATCTTTTCCATCCAACTTACATCACTACTCTACTCGTTTTCCCCATACCTCGTAATCATTTGATCCACTCTATTCACCTTTAAACACAGGACATACTCTTCTTCCTTTCACATCTATTCTCCCCTTTTGTTTTTCCTTAACATCCGACGAGTCATCCATATCGACACTGATGAAAAACACACGAAAACCTAAGACCCTAGCGTAACTACACTCTGCTGCCACTGAATAAAAAGTAATCTAAGCTAAGCTAAAAGCAATAAACATATATTCACTCTTTTATAGCAGGTGTAAACAGATCTTTTTTTCTCTTTTTGCTTAAGATGCATGTCTTTGTTTTAAAAATTATCTAATTAGCAAATCTCTACTTTATTACTTCAATCCCAGAAATGCAACCTACTCGTGGTCATGGTTAGCTTACCGACCAGAATTACCGTAAACCAGTTTCAGCGAAAGGAAACTGAAATAATCAGTAAAAGCCTTACGGGCAAAGTGACACATAAATTCAACAAATTTTCCCTTCTCCTTAACCGTATCGCTGTAATAAAAATAATATCTTACAATTAATCCGCAACAAGATTACTAAAGAAAAAGAAAATATAAATAAACTCATATCGTGCAAACAAAAAACACGGCACGTGCAAACATTCATAGATTCTTCCAGTCAATAATCCTAGCTAAAGAACAATCCACACCAAAATTGAAAGATGGAGAAAAAGCAATCAATATTCAAATATTTCATTTAAATTTCCTTTCAATCGAAGCCGATTTTCGGTCACTCCATAGATCACATATCTCCAAACATTTCTGTTCTTTACCACTTCCTTAAACTCGCCCATGGCGAGGCCGGTATCAAATTTGATCACGTCGAACCAGCGGGTCTTTGGTCGTCCTCTCCTCCTACTTCTACTAACCATTCCCAACATTAATTACTTGTTCACTGAGTCATTGCGCATAACATGCCCGAAGTACGATAACCTTTGCTTGGTGATCCTGGCTACCAGTGAGGTATGTGGCCTGATGCGATCCAGAACCTCCTTGATGGAAATCCTTGCTGACCAAGGAATGTGCAAAACTTGACGATGACGACAGCACCACATCCCGATATCTAGAATCCGTAGGTAGATACTGAGAAAATGATCGTGCCCACTAGGGACCGACCGGGGCGTGAATTTTGCCGGGGCCGGGGCCGGGGCCGGGGCCGGGGCCGGGGGGTTTAGCGTAAAAATAGAAAATTTAAGTCAAAAGACTGATAGTCCTAAAGATTAGGATGAAAATTGAATATTATTTCAATTAATTATATTTAAATTATAAAAAAGGAATACATTTTATTAATTCAATTAAATAAATTTTCGAAAGAATTTTTAGAAAATAATTGATTTTTTAGAATAAAGTTGTTAAATTATATATATATATATATTATATAATATATATTTATTATATTATATATATACTATTTAGTTGCATTCCTATATATATATATAGATTAATACTATATATATATATTTATATTATATATATTTATATTATAATATATATATATATATATATATATAAATATTTTAATATTTTTATATATATAATATATAATATATATATATATAAATAGTTAGGGTGGTGTAGCGTACTAAATGTTATAGATATATATATTATATTTTATATATATATTATTATATTGTATATATATATTATTATATAGTATATTATATATATATATATAATATCTATATATATATATTATATATATATATATATATATATATATATATATATATTATATAATTAAATATAAATACTTGAACGTAGTTGTAAATATTTATATATGTTAATCACCCTTGGCGTGAAATATTTTAATAGGTTTAAGTTAACTATTAACTTAACATTTAACTTATATTAAAATTAAAAGTGTGTGCTTATTGTTAATATGTGTATATCGAACGTTGGGTAATCGTGAACCCATTAAACAATAGACTAAAATACCATAAAGATATCGATCGTGCCCCAATTAAATTTTGTTTTCGAACAGTTTCTATATCTATTTCTCCGAACATTTAGTTACTCAATCTAACTTAACCAAAAAATATCGCAAGGGTGATTAACATATATAAATATTTACAACTACGTTCAAGTAGTTTATATCTAACGTACAATAATGTTGCTACCGCTGCTAGAAAGAACATCGGCGTAGAGTTAATTAGATAATATAGAATTATTGGAATGGATTCACCAGAAGAGAATCTCAATTTTAGTCCTCCCTGTTTTTAACTTAATTTAAATTAAAAGTGTGTGCTTATTGTTAATATGTGTATATCGAACGTTGAGGTCATCGTGAACCCATTAGAAATAGAAAATAAATACCTAAAAGATATCGATTTGTCCCAATAAAATTTTGTTTTCAACAGTTGCTATACTATTTCTCCGTTCATGTAGTTACTCATGTAACGTAACTAAAATATTTCACCGGGCCAAGGTTGATTACCTATATATACATATATAATTATATTATATATACCTATATATATATATATTAATATATATATTATATATATATATATATATATATATAATATAATTTATATATTTATATATATATACTATATATTATATTTATTCAATTAAATAAATAATTTTGAAAAGAGATTTCGGAAAATGTTTGATTTTCTTGAAGATATTTACTTCAAATAAATAAATACATTAATATTTTAAAATTATAATTTATTTTCCTTTTCGAATTCGTTTGATATATCAAAATTTCAAATATTTTTATGTTAAAAACTTCGGAAAATTATAATTTGGCCTCAATTTTAATTTTAAATCATAGTAAATACCAAAAAAATAAATTGATTATATTTAGGTATGTTTCTATATTTTGCATCAATTTATATCTACTGAAATAATTCAAATATATTTTTTATTTTGTTTGATTTTACCCTCTATTATTTAGTATAAATTTACAGTTAACCCCGGTAGAAAACCCCGGTTTTGCCTGATTTTTGGCCAGGGCCGGGGTTGGCCGGGGTTGGCCGGGGCGGGGCGGGGCGGGGCGGGGCGGGGCGGGGCGGGGCGGGGCGGGGCGGGGCGGGGCGGGGCGGTGCGTGATGTTTCTACTTTTCCAGATGACCTTCATGCTCATCATCGCACTCAGTCCAGATGATGTATTTATATCGAGAAGGAGTAGTAGTGGTGAAACATAAATTAAGCGTTTCAGAATTGTGTTAGGTCGATCTGGGAATACTGTTGTAGGTTTCCTTAATTAGCTGTTCATGATCGTTGAGAATACTGAATGTTTTTTTGACCCTCCGCTGCCTGCATCAGTAGAGAGGAACCCACTCAGTGTGATGCACGTTGAAATTCCCTTAACAGGGGATCTCAGCATTTGGATGGGAAGAAGTAGCAGTCACATGAGAAGTTGTAAGATATTCAAAAAGGAGGGGAGCAGTAGCAGAAACACAAGATAATGGTAGTAGTAGAGAGAAGATTTTAAAAGCCAATAGATCATCGAGTTAGGAGATTCAAGATTCTGAAGACGTGTTACAGGAATTGTTAATGTTTATATAAGCACAGACTCTACCATTTAGTCGAGAATTATAGAAAAAGTTTATAATTGGAGATATTAAGCTTTATCGTTGAAAAAGATCCTGGCTAAACTGGGTACTCAGACAGTATAAAATGTTCTAGATTGACTAGTTAGAGATGTGATATTCCAGAACCGAATGGTTAGCATTCAGGCTACGGACGTTGGGAAAGCCAATAGAGACCCAGCTACGCCCACTCCTACACTTTTCTGTCCAGTATTCAAAAGACAACCACACAAACAAACACTCACAATCGCTCATACACAGCCCACCCAAAACCCAAAAACTCCAAAAACGCACCCAAAAACCCACTGGGTTGGGTTTTTGCTCAAACCCTATATATAATAATATATATATATATATATATATATATATATATATATTATATATAATATATATTATATATATATTTATAATCCTATATATATTATATATATATATATATAATAGTTTCTTGAAAGGTTATCGGTGATATGCAAGAGTTTTATTGAAATTAAGAGATCAGTGCAGCTAAAACAACTTTTCTGTTGAATCGAATGACATATTCCATGCTTCATCAATCTACGATATTTTTGCCCTTATATCAACCATGAAGGGAAAATAAATGAAATAATCATTTTTGCTAGAACAACTTTTTCAGCGTAATTTTAAACTCTTGTTTTTTTCTATTACTTGAAAGAGAAGAATAAAGAATAATAGCCCAAACGAAACTTGAATTGAATTTCAGTTGAAAGCATTTTAAAAATAGTAAGAATTATTGAAAAAAAAAATTCCTATAAACCTCTCTACTGTAGAATTACGGAATTGTGCTTATGACCGTTTGCTATTGAAGCGGCGAATATATATATATATATATATATATATAAGTATATAATATAATTATATATATAAATATATATTATATATATTATATATATACTATATATTACCCTATATATATATATATATTATATATATATATATATATATGATATTATTATATATATTATATATATATATATATATATATATTATATATATATATATATATATAATATATTTTTAATAATATATATTATATATATTTCTTATATATATATATATTTTATATATATATAATATAATATATATATATATAATATATATTATATATTATTATATATATATATATATATATAATATATAAGAAAATTAATTTCATAAATAATACAACAAATGCCAGAAAAATTCTAAACAAGATATTCCCCTCTCAGGCCCCACCCGTTTGCCCACGCCCTAAGCCTCAGCTCATGCCCTCACGCCCCTTCTCCATGAAAAAAAATTCTTGCTACGGCCTTGAAAATATCTCCCTCGAAATTAATAGTAAAGATAGGAAAAAAAATAAGATTATGATAAGTATCCTGAAAAATTACTTCTTCTTCATTCTTATCATGCATAAATATAAGTGTTAATTATATATATATATATATATATATATATATATATATAATATATATATATATATATATAGTATATATATATTATATATATAATATATATATATATATTATATATATATAATATTATTTGACTATTTATAGATTCACGACTCATTTTTTTCTAATATTATTGACTGGATGCCTTATGAATACACTGTAAAAGTCACTTTTTAATTTTAAAATAATACATAAAATCGAGTGTTAACACAAAACATCAATACACACAATTACACATATTTATTTACATATCTAAATTATATTAAATTCCACTAGCTTTCGCCGCCATAGTAACGGCCTCCTCAGGTGGGATGTTGAACAGAAAAGAAGCTCCTGCGTTAAAGAAGAGTCTGAAGTATGAAACAATTTTTCAGTTGGATGGTTGTTGATGATCCAATTTTTTATCGATATTCTTGAAAAATTTTGTACTTTTCATCATTAAATTTTGTGTCACGTCTATATTCATTTCACCTGCTATTTTATTAAAGTTATTACTATTTACAATGCAATATGATTCTATCATTTTCCTCTTGTTATTATCTGAGACATTAATGATGGGTTCCATGTTATTGATATTGATTTTATGATTAAACGTCGATCTATGATGCGTAAGTGCTGATTTCTGCTTACTGTATGTGAGATCGTATTTATGCTGGTCATTTCTTCTTTTAAAGTCAATTGTCTCTCCCACATAAATACTTCTACAGTTATAGCAAGGAATGCTATATATACATTGAGAATAAGGGCTATTTGCAAATTTGTTAGGTTTTAAAACTTTTTTAAGGGGTAGGGCATTCGATGGGGTGGTAACGATACTCTTCGGAATAACCTTCCTGATGCATTTTGGTAGAGGATATGGGACAGCCAGATAGGTGGTGTTTTCTTTAGGTAACTGGTTATGAGAGTGGTAGAAATTTGCTTTTGCTTTCTTTAAAGCTCTATTGATTATGGAGAGAGGATATTGTAAATTCTTAAAAGTGTTAAATAAAAAATTGATTTCAGTCTGTAGATTTGAGGGGGAACAAATTCGTAATGCACGTAAAAACAAAGATGTGAGGGTCCCTACCTTCGTGTTGAAGCAATGAAAGGAATACCAATGCATGTAGTTAATTTGTGAAGTTTTCTTTCTATATATTGAAAATGTTAAGTTACCAGTGTCATCCCACTTCACCAAGGTATCCAAGAAAGGTAATGAATTATTGATAGGGGCTTCTACAGTGAATTGTAGATTGGTATTATAAGAATTGATAAATGTCAGAATATCCTGAGGGTTTTTATTAATAGGAATAGCACAAAACACGTCATCGACGTACCTGAACCAATGTAAACCTGCAAAGTTAGGATTGGGGAAAAAATGATATTTTTCAACCAACTCCATGAATAAATTGCTTATAATAGGAGAAAGTGGTGAACCCATACTAAGACCTTGTTTCTGTTTAAAATAATTAGAATTATAATGAAAAAAGTTATGTTCTAATGTCAAATTAATAAGTTGTTTTATAAAGTCAAATGAATATGTCAAAGTATGCTGTGAAACTTGTAAATGATGTTCCAGTAGAGAGAGAGCTAAAGGGACCGGTACAGATGTAAAAAGCGAAATTGCATCGAAACTTACAAAATGAAATTCCCGTGGGTCAATATTTTTGATTTTATCGATGAAGTTTGTGGTGTTAGTAATATGAGATGGTGAAATATTACCTACAAGAGGGCTCAACTGTTCAGCTAGCCATTTTGCTAATTTGTAGGTAATGTTATTCGTGTTAGAAATAATCGGACGTAAAGGAACATTAGGTTTGTGAACTTTTGGTAAGCCATAAAATTGATGATTTTTTATTTATTTACAATAATAAAAACGCATATATGCCCCAACTATCACAATTTTATGGCTTACCAAAAGTTCACAAACCTAATGTTCCTTTACGT
>JABUQX010099220.1:22500-25000 GCA_015478945.1 Trachelipus rathkii
TAATATATATATTTATATATAATATAATATATATATATATATATATACTATATATATATATATATATATATTATATTATATAATATTATATATAATATTTATATTTTATATATATACTTATATATATATATTATATATATATTATATATATATATATATATATATATATATTATACATATATAGTATATATATATATATATATATATATATATATATATATATTATATATATAATATATATATATTATATATATATATATTATATATTAATAATATATATATATCTATATATATATATTATATATATATATATATTAATAGTAGTATATATATATATAGATATATATATATATATATAATATACTATAATATATATATTATATATATATATATATATATACAAACTCTATTGCTTTATTTTGATTTAGTTTATTCGGAAGCACCATTTCTTTTTCCTTTTTCCTCATTTTCTTTTTACCAACATCTATATATCTTTATATGAGGCGATATTTAAAAAAATAATAATAATTTAAACTTTCAACCTTTAATTTCTTGTCCGCTAAATTTTAAAGATTTATTTCAATATTACAAGAATTTACACACTTACAAACTTCTCTCCTAGACCACTTTCCCAATTAAAAATGTTATTTTAAAATCTTAATATGTACGAAATTTACTATAATTAAAGTAATATAAACAACCATTAAGATATTAGAAATAAAATTCGTTTAAATTCTGGATTTTCTAGAGGTGCTGATCTATAAAATTTTAACGCATGGCGCAGAGGAACAATACAATATATAATAATATACAAATCTTGAAAGAGGGCTACTAACTGGAACACAGTATTGGGTCAAATTTAGACGTATAATCTATACACTTAGAATTTTTCTATTATAAAGTAATAATTTTCCATTTACAATAACTTTTTTAGCAAAATAAAAAATCTTTCTTATTTTTCTCTTATACATCAGAATCATCATTTGATTTTATTATCTTAAAGTCACATTCATTATCAGCTTTTTCACTTAATTTTTAAGTGCAAATTAGAATATTTTAAAGAATCCTCCTAATACTGATAGCTTTAAATTAAAAATAAGTATGTTCCTGACAGTAATATTTCTGCGACTCTCAACCTTTGGTTCCGAATTAGGCACAATGTCTATGTAAACGCTTTAAGTCCTTGCCAATCATCCTGCCCAGAAAAGGAAAAAGCTTTTTCGCTCATTTATCCTGGGCCGAAAAAGAGGCTTCCCACCAAACTCCAAACTATCTTTGTACTTACGTTTAACCTTTGTTCTTTTTCAAAATTTTTGCAATCTTATCTACACATGAAAAATGGAACATTTCCGTAATACCAATCTTAGTTTAGATCACCTAGTATGACTTCGTAAGAAACTTGCCTGGTAAAATCTTTGTTTTTTTCTTTTTTCTCACTTTTTGTACCTCTGGCAGAATCTTCATTTTGTTGAACCTTTTTATCTTAATTATCAGATTAATATAATGAAAGCTTTCTTTTAAACCTCTCCCTCTCTTTCGATACCATCATTTTCAATGATTTTCTTGCTGTCGTTCATTGTAACTGTTCATTTTTTATGTCTCAATTGTAGTGTTCATTAGGGTTCTGTCCTATTTCCAACTCTTTTTCTACTCTTAATCATCTTTATCCATTCCTTAAGCTGATGACTCCACCTTTGGGGGGGTGGGTTTGAATCAACTTCCCTCTGCCTTTTTTTCTAATTTAATAATTGAGTCACAGGAAACATGTTTGTTTTTGATGCTCGAAACACTTTGTTCCTTCATCTGCTCAAATTAATAAAATCTTCTTACAACTACTACAAAATCTTTTTCGAAACAGACACTCATACCTTTATTCGTATTAATATCTTGACTATTTCGTTTCTTGAGAATTTTCGTTGAAGGATCACAATGTTCTGTCACTCAACGCAAGATTGGAAGCTCTGCGTCACCAAGAATTTTCATTACCAATTCCAGTTTCCTTGCTGTATAATAGAGGCGTGGTTCTTTAACCCTTGCGCATGGAGAGGCGCATTATTTTCTGTCTTTCCACTCAGAGCTCTATTGGGGATTTCCGTCTATAATTTTCCGCTCACTGCCACTCTCCAAACTTTTCGTTCCCATAGACTGTTTGCATCATTATCTCATGGTGTTACTATTATAACCACACTGCTTTTCTGATTTCTCTAGTCGTATAACTTTCTTTACAGGAGAGCTCTGAGGCTCGTCTTTCATATACCTCACTCTGTTCTGGCATTGCTCTAAATCTAGACTTAAAGTCGGAACAAATTTTTCTTCTTCTATTTTTTCATGCTAAATTGGATTTGCATACTTTCCAAACGTCATGTCTCTATTCATTTCGGGCATTAACGTTGTTTTTAAATGTTGTTAGATTTCCATTTAGGCTTTCATAATCTTTTTTCCCACTAGAGTGTTGACGAATAAAACAATATTGCTTACATTTTATTCTTCTACTTTTTCC
>JABUQX010099221.1:0-10000 GCA_015478945.1 Trachelipus rathkii
CGCTAACGCTGCAATACCTATGATTCTTGTTTGGTTCGTTTTCGAAACATTACGCAATACCTATGATTCTTGTTTGGTTCGTTTTCGAAACATTACGCAATACCTATGATTCTTGTTTGGTTTCGTACCTCTAACATATTAACGTTAATCTTACACTAACATAGTAACATTTAGCAAAAATTGATCACAACATTGGTTAATCATCATACAGATCAGCGAAAGTGTGCTAACATAATAAAGTTTCCACATTAATAAAGCTAACATAGCATCAACTGAACTAAGAAAATAATGCCCAAAGACAAACATAACACATCTTAAGCAGGAATAAACTGTTAACATTAACAAAGTTCCACACTTAACACCAATAAAGCAACTAACATGGTATGCAAAACGTAACCTAATCTTACTTTTTCAAGCATAACTCTAACATATTAACGTTAATCTTACACTAACATAGTAACATTTAGCAAAAATTGATCACAACATTGGTTAATTATCATACAGATCAGCGAAAGTATGCTAACATAATAAAGTTTCCACATTAATAAAGCTAACATAGCATCAACTGAACTAAGAAAATAATGCACAAAGACAAACCTAGCACATCTTAAGCAGGAATAAACTGTTAACATTAACAAAGTTCCACACTTAACACCAGTAAAGCAACTAACATGGTATGCAAAACGTAACTTATTCTTACTTTTTCAAGCATAACTCTAACATATTAACGTTAATCTTACACTAACACAGTAACATTTAACTAAAATTTCTCACAACATTGGTTAATTATCATACAGAGCTGCGAAAGTGTGCTAACGAAACAAAGTTTCCACATCAATAAAGCTAACATAGCGTAACATGAACTAAGAAAATAATGCACAAAGACAAACCTATCACAACTTACACACACTGTTAACATTAACAAAGTTCCACACTCAAAACCAGTAAAGCAACTAACATGATATGCAAAGCGTAACCTAATCTTACTTTTTCAAGCATAACTCTAACATATTAACGTTATTCTTACACTAACACAGTAACATTTAACTAAAATTTATCACAACATTGGTTAATTATCATACAGAGCAGCGAAAGTATGCTAACGTAATAAAGTTTCCACATCAATAAAACTAACATAGCGTAACATGAACTAAGAAAATAATGCACAAAGACAAACCTAACACAAATAAACTGTTAACATTAACAAAGTTTCACACTTAACACCAGTAAAGCAACTAACATGGTATGCAAAACGTAACCTAATCTTACTTTTTCAACATATACAACATAATAACGATGTGCCACTGACACAATGCTATTAACTAAAATTTCTCACAACATTGGTTAATTATACTGATCAACGAATATACTCTAACATAACAATGTCTTCACATTAATAAAGCTAACATAGCATCATATGAACTAGGAAAATAATGTGCAACGACAAACCTAACACATCTTACGCCCTAATAAACTGTTAACATTAACAAAGTTCCACACTTAATATCAGTAAAGTAAACTAACTTTACATACAAAACGTAACCTGTTCATACTTTTTTCCAAGCATATCTCTAGCATATTAACGTTAATCTTACATTGACACAGTAACATTTATCAAAAAATATGTCATAACCATACCTAACCATCATAATACCTAACGAGTAAATACGAATAAAGTAAAGTTTTTAGACTTATCTCTTTTTAGACTCCACCTCCTTTCAGAAAATACCAACTCTAAACATGAAAAATGATTTTACGCTTTAACTATTTGCATAAAGTGATGCAATACTTATTATATTTGACCCTCTGGCAGGAATACAAGCAATGTAGCAATCGCCATTCGGTTTACGATTAAATATAAATGACACATCGTTGAGAATAACGAAACTCCTCATGAAGATATCAACAACAAGCGTAGAGATGCAGGGAGATGTCATCGTATCAACACAGCGAAAAACTATCCTACTGAAGAAAATAGTGTATAAACATCCCTTAAATGTAATGAGATTCTTTCTTTCACCCAATCAGAAGAAAGTAAACAAGAATACGACGTACGAATGAACCATATCAGTTCAAAAGGGTATATATTCTCGTTCGACAACAACAACAACAACAACAACAACAACAACAACAACAATAACATAGTACAAAGATAAGTTCTTTGGATACTAACCAATGAATATATGCTAACAACAAAACAACACAATAACATAGCTACCATAGCATCACCAGAGCTAAGAAAATAATGCAACGACGAATCTATTTACAACTTAGCACGAATAAACTGTTAACGTTAACAAAGTTCCCACTTAACATCTGTAAAGTAACTGACATTGCATACAAACGTAACCTATTCATACTTTTACCAAACATATCTCAACATATCAACGTTAATTTTACATTGACACAGTATATTTAAAAAAATTTATCATAACCTTGTTTAATTATCATGAGCAGTGAAAGTATGCTAACGTAACAAAGTTTCCACATTAATAAAAGCTAACATAACACCAACTTCAGACTAAGAGAATATAATGTACAATGACAAACCCAACACACCATATGCATGAATAAACCACTAACATTAACAAACTCACATAACAACAGTAAAGTACCTTAACACTTCGTCAAAACGTACCTATTCAGACTTTTCCACTTGGCATATCTCTGACATAATGCCATTTTACAGTAACATCGTAATATTATTGGTTCAAGCGCAACCTGTAATCTTCATACTGACGAGAATATAATGCTGACGTAACAAATGTTTTACATCAACTTCGTAACATTTAACAAAATTCATCCCATAACCTCGTCTAAATATCATAATCCCCAGCGAATAATCGCAAATTTAACCAAACATAACAAAAAATAACAAATTTTTATCCTAACATATCATAAAAATAAGTTCTTTGAGTAAAATATCACAGTAAAACGTAATAATTTTTGATTTTAAAGCAATAAAATCAGTAAATCGGTAAATCAAACCCATCCCTGCGATTTCCGATCTATTGATCTATTGATGTATTGATTCAAGTCATATTTCATGGGTCATTTTGGACAAACATAACATAAAAATATGTTCTTTATATACGAATAAACTGTTTGCTTAACCAACAAAGTTTTAGCATCAATAAAGCTAACAAATCATAACCGCGACTAGGAATATAATGTACAAATGCAAACCTAACATACCTAGCGTATGAATAATCAGCTAACATCCTGAAAATTCCCTACTTATCAAAGGTAAAGTAGCTAACAGGTCATACAATACTCGATATGTTCCCACTTTTCGAGCATATTAGCAACAGGTAAAACCGTATTATCTAACACCCTTAACAAAGTGACCAATCTATCAAAGAAGCCACCATCTTGAACTATGAATTGACACTATCTTCATCAAAGTGTCACTCGTTTTGAGTATAACATCATTTGAACTGTGAATAAACGTAGACATTAGCAAAAGTCTAGGGTAAACCTAACATTATTCAACAAAAACTTAACCTAGGTTCACGTTTCTAACACATCATCGTCAGTTAACACAGTAATATCTTACAAAAAACTCATCATTTCTCTAACAAATCGTGTTATTTTCACATTGTCATAGTAATATTTAACATAACGTACTTACTTACGAATAAGCAGTTTTCATTAACCAAGAGTATCTAAAACATTCCGAGAGAAAACCCAGGGGATGCGCCCTTGAAAGGGTGTGAATCCTGCGAGGAGGGATGGGTGTAAGCGGGCTTTGGGCCTCAGCCCGAAGGGCTGAGAGGCCACCTCCTTCGGAGGGCGCGCCCGCTTACGCGCTCGGGTGTCCCCTTCGCAGGATTCACGCCCGCTCAGGGGCGCAGCCCAGGTTTGCCACTCGGAAGGCCAGTATTGTTTAGCAATGGCTGTTCGGACGTGCGATCATGTTCGTATTTTTATGACAATATTGGGTATATTTGTTCGACCCAGAAAATGACGAGTTTTTGTAATATTACGTGTTAGCGGCGATATGTGTTAAAAACGTGAACTGGAATTAAGTTTTGTTGAATATGTTGGAAATTTGCCTGAACTGCTATTGTCTACGTTTCGGTTCAAATGTGTTATACTCAAGTGTTGCACGATGAAGGCTAGTGTCAGTTCGCAATTCCAAAGATG
This sequence comes from Trachelipus rathkii, assembly GCA_015478945.1. Taxonomy (NCBI): domain Eukaryota; kingdom Metazoa; phylum Arthropoda; class Malacostraca; order Isopoda; family Trachelipodidae; genus Trachelipus; species Trachelipus rathkii. The sequence goes on from JABUQX010099221.1 coordinate 4,147, forward strand.
GTGGCTATTTGAGATGATCGCTGAACAAGTTCACGATATACGGCTTTACCTGTTGCTGTATGCTCAGTGGACATATCAGTATTGACCAGGACTACCTTGATCGGACAGGAAATTTTTCGGGGATCTTAACTGTTGACCTGCACTGGAAATGTTGGAGTTTGACTGCATTGTATTCTGGTCGCGGTTATATTTGTTAGCTTTATTGATGCTAAAGCTTGTTGATTAAGCATATATTCGTAGGTTATATATAAAGAACATATTTTGTGATGTTTGTCAAAATGACCCATGGCACCTGTGACTGGTCAGCAACCAGTAGATCACAGGTATTGAGCAGTGAGAGTTTGTTTGAGATGAGTGGTTTGTTTATTGATTTACTGATTTATTGCTAAATCATTGAAATTAGCCGTTTACTGTGATATTTTATTCAAAGAACATTTTTATGTTATGTTAGAGATAAAAATTTGTTATTTTGTTATGTTTGGTCTTTTGTTATATTTACGATTATCTCTGGGGATTATGATATTTAGACGAGGTTATGATGAATTTTTGTTAAATATTACGAATTGATGTAAAACATTTGTTACGTCAGCATTATATTAACTTTGTCGGCATGATGATTGGGCTGGGTATGCTGTTTTTGTTAATATTACGATAGCTAATCTTCAAGTGGCACATTGATGCTGTCGAGACTATGCGAAAAGTGCGAATAGGCGTTTTGAACAGTGACCGCTGTACTACTTATTGTTAAGTACTTTGAGGATTGTTAATGTTATTATTCCATGCACTATGATGTGTTGGGTTGTCATTGTGCATTATTCTTAGTTCGGAACGCTGTTATGTTGCTTTATTAATATTGAAACACTGACACGTCGCGCGTACACCGCATACTATATGACGATAAGCTGAGGTATGATCAATTCTTTGCAAATATACTGTGTCAATAACAAAGAATTAGCGTTGATATGTTTGGAAGATTATGTTTGGTAAGTATGGTGGAATTACGTTTTGTATCATGACGGTACTACAGATGATTGCATCGTGGAATTTGTTGACAACGGTTTATTCGTGGCAAGGCAATGCGGAAACGTCGTTACACGTATTTTCAAAGCTCTATTGATATGGCTGCTTTGAAAACATGTTGTTAGCGTATATTCGACCAGTTGTAGCTCCAAGAACATCTTTGCTGCTACTTGTTATTATTGACCCGTTGTATTGTTGTTGATGTCGAGAACGAAATATGCCGCTTTGAACGATATGTCATTGCGTCATATTCTTAATTTTGCACTTCTGATTGGTGAAAAGTCTCGTAGAGGATGTTTATACACTATTTTCTTTTCGGTAAACTGGACCGCTGTGAACGATACAACCGGCATCTTCTCTCCCGCGACGACGACCAACTTTCATATGAGTTTCGTTATTCCCCAACGTGATCGACATATTTAATCGTAAAACCGAATGGCATTTACATTGCCATCTACCAGAAGAGTCGAAATATAATAAGTATTGCATCACTATGCAAATGGTCAAAAACGCAAATCATTTTCATGTTTGTGTTTTTGCGAGAAGAAGAGCGAGTCAAAAGTCAAGAAGAATCTGAAGCACCGCGCAAGCTCGTATTTACTCGTTGGTATATTTATGGTAGGCAACAGTTATGACACATTTTGATAAATCTTGCGGCATGTAGATAACGTGTATGCTAGAGGTAATAACTGGGCATATCGGGCTCAGGAGACCACGTTTGTGTAAGGAATGGCTATGATATTAGTGTGGAACGATTATGTTAACAGTTTATTAGTTCGTAGTGTGTTAGGTACGTATTTTCTGGACCATATGATACTATGTTACTTTTATTAGTATTGAACGTGTTATGTTAGAAATGCCCATTCGGTGATCATGCTGGTAACAATGTTGCGTATTTTGGTTAAGTATTGCTGTGTCAGTGTGGAAGCAACGTGTGTATGTTAGGGCCCTTAGCGGCAAAAGACCAGGGCCGTTTGCACTACCTCGCTGGGCGCTGCGCCTGGCTGTTATGTTGCTGTTTATTTGTCAGCAAGGCGTGACAGAACGTCTTTGTGCGTGCTTTGCCGGATTCATGTTACGCTTGCTGGCGCGGCCGTGTGAAGCTTTGTTGCGTAACGCTGCACTACGCTGCGGTAATTAACCAATGTTGTATGGCTGGATGCCGTATTACCAATGACTCGGTGAAACAGCGTTATGTTAGGTTATGCTTGAAAAATATATGGGACCGTTTTACTACCATGACAATTGCTTTTACTGAGTTTAGTGTGGAACCTTGTTGTGTTGGCAGTTGGCGTGACATTGAGGTGTGATGGAGGTTTGTCTTTACGCGCATTATTTAACCGGATTCATGTTACGCTATGTGCATTGATATTGAAACTTTAACCGTTAGCACACTTCGCAGCTCTGTGATGGCCAGCCAGTATGTTGTGAAATTTGGTTAAATGTTACTGTCTGGGCGCAAGATAACGATTAATATGTTGGTGCTCTTTGAAAGACTAAGTGTTACGTTTTATACCATGTTGAACCTTTTACTGGTGTTAGTATGGAGACTTTGTTAATGTTGCTGATTGTTCCTGTTGGAACTGGAACTGTGGCGCTGCGGCCATTTTTGCAGTTCCTGATGCTTGTGTTGGCGCATTGTGTGAAACGTATGACCAGCGCCGCTGATCTGTATGATGATTGGCGAATGTTGGCGGTCAATTTTTAAAAATATTACTATGTTAGTGGCCAGATTAACGTTAATATATTGGGATTATGCTGAAAAGCAGACGGAACCACGTTTTACCATGACCAGTTGCTTTATTGGTGTTGTGGCGTGGGACTGTTGTGTTGGTTATTCCTGCTTGCCGATTTATGTTTGATGGCTTTGAACGATGTTTGGTTCGGTTGAACAACCATGTTAACTGATAATGTGGGCACTGCCCGCGTGTTGGCACTTTCGCTTTGATCTGTGATGATTAACCAATGTATGATCAATTTTGCCCAAATGTACTATGTTAGTGTAGATTAACGTTAATATTAGAAGGTACAGACCAAACAAAATCCTGGAAATGCGTAATGTTTCCTTTGTAAACAAGAATCATGGAATTATTGCGTAATATTTCGAAAAGTGGGAGGAGTTTGAACAATTTCTCGACTTGTATTTGATAACTCTAGTGAAACAGGAACCACATCAGCTTCGTACATGTTCGTTCTGTATGCATTGTTAGTTACTTTAGTGTTGTTAAGTATGAAACTTTGTTAATGTTAGTCATTTATTCGATCATAAGGTATGTTAGGTTTGTCTTTGGGCATTATTTTCTTAGTTTAGATGATGCTATGTTAGCTTTATTAATGTGAAAACTTTGGTACGTCAGCATATATTTGTTGGCGAGTATGTTGTGATAAATTTTTGTTAAATGTTACTATGTTAATGTAAAATAATAGTGATATGTTAGAGATCTGTTTGAAAAAAAAAGTGTGAATATGGTACGGGCTGTAAGCAACGTCAGTTACTTTCTGATGCCAAGTACAGTATTTTATTAGGTTTGATGTGCCATTAAATACTTGCATCAGGTTATGTTATGTGCTTTATTGATGTGAAAACTTTGTTATTTACTGTTTTACTGTTTTAGTTTATGTAAAAATGTAAATTTTTTTTACGTTATAAACATAAAAAGAATAAAATTTTAGTAAAAACAAAAAGTTTTAAAGAAATAAAGTTAAAAATTAAATTTTAAAAAAAAAAAAAAACTAAAAAGTTTTAAAGAAATAAAATTAAAAATAGCTAAAAGTTTTTTAAAACAAAAAGTTTTAAAGAAATAAAGTTAAAATAAATAAAAGTTTTTAAAACAAAAAGAAAAAAAGATGTGAAAGGCTACGTTCTATATGTTTTGCTAGTTACTTTACTGTTGTTAAGTATTGAACTTTGTTAATGTTAGTTGTTTATTCGTGTTTAAGGTATGTTAGGGTTGATGTTATACATTATATTCTTACATCAGGTTATGTTATGTTAGCTTTATTGATGTGAAAACTTTGTTATGTCAGCATATATTCGAGGGTTAGTATAAAAAAGAACATATTTTTATGCTATGTTTATCCAAATGATACTCGAAATATGACTGGAGTCAACAGATCAATAGATCAATACCCCAATAGATCAGGGTTGGGATGGGTAGGGGGGGGAGGTAGGGGTGGTTTGATTTACTGATTCAGTGATTTACCGTTTTAGGGTATGTAAAAACACAATTTTTTTTACGTTATAAACATAAAAAGAATAAAAATTTTAGTAAAAAACAAAAAGTTTTAAAGAAATAAAGTTAAAAATTAAAAATTTTTTAAAAAAAAAAAAAAAAAAAAAAATTTTAAAAAAAAAAATTTTAAAATAAAATTTTTAGTAAAAACAAAAAGTTTTAAAGAAATAAAGTTAAAAATAAATAAAAGTTTTTAAAACAAAAAGAAAAAAAGATGTGAAAGGCAACGTTCTATATGTTTTGCTAGTTACTTCACTGTTGTTAAGTATTGAACTTTGTTAATGTTAGCTGTTTATTCGTGTTTAAGGTATGTTAGGTTTTTCGGTGTATGTTATATTCTTGGTTCAGACTATGATATGTTAGCTTTGTTAAGCCAAAAACTTTGTTACGTTGGCATATATTCGTTGATCAGTATGATAATTAGGTACGGTGATGCAAAATATTACAGTGTTAATACGAAAATAGTAATGATATGTTAGAGATATGTTTGAAAACGTATGAATAGGTTACGTTTTTGTATGCAACGTTAGTTACTTTACTGTTGTTAAGTATGGAACTTTGCTAATGTTAGTGATTTATTCAGGCATAGGGTATGTTCGATTTGATGTTATACATTATATTGTTACATCAGGTTATGATATGTTAGCTTTATTGGTGTGAAATCTTTGCTGCGTTAGCGTATTTTCGTTGGTCAGTATGATAATTACACAAGATTGTGATAAATTTTTGTTAAATGTTACTATGTTCGTGCAAAAATAATAATGATATGTTAGAGATATGTTTGGAAAAGTGTGAATAAGTTACGTATTGTATGCAAATGTTAGTTATGTCACAGTTGTTAAGTATTGAACTTTGTTAATGTTGACTGCTTATTCGTGTATAAGATGTGTTAGGATTGTGAGTGTACATTATATTCATAGTTCATATGATCCTATGTTTGCTTTATTAATATGAAAACTTTGTTACGTTAGCATATATTCATTGATCAGTAAGATACTTACACAAGGTTGTGATAATTTTTGTTAAATGGTACTATGTTAATGTAAAAACATCAGTGATATGTTAGAAAAAGTGTAAGTAGGTTACGTTCTGCGCTCAATGTTAGTTACTTTACTGTTGTTAAGTATGAAAGCTTGTTAATGTTAACTGTTTATTCATGTTTAAGATGTGTTAGGTTTGTGAATGTACGTTATATTCGTAGTTCAGGTGATGCTATGTTTGCTTTATTGATGTGAAAACTTTGTTACGTTAGCATATATTCAATGATCAGTATGATATTTAGACAAGGTTATGATAAAATTTTGTTAAATATTACTATGTTAATGTAAAAATATCAGTGATATGTTAGAAAAAGGGTGAAGTTCGTTCCGTTGCTCAATAATTAATTACCACTATTGTTTATTGAAGTATGGATCTTTGTGCAGGTACGTTATATTTATTGATACTTTGATAATTAGACAAGGTTATGATAAAATTTGAAATAAGAAAATATTACTATGCTAATATTTACAATACACCATGATTTTTCAGGAGCTTCCTAACATTCTGGCAACATTAACTGATTTACAGGTTTAAAGGTATGTAAAAACACAAATTTCTTA
>JABUQX010099221.1:27500-30000 GCA_015478945.1 Trachelipus rathkii
AAGCTCCCTCCTTTGGGTTTCCTTCTTCTCATTGCTTACTTATGTCTAGCTTTCTTTCGAAATCGCTTCATGTCGCCTGTTGTTGATGGGCGACTTCTTTTTCTGTCATAGTGGTGTTCCTCAGGTTCTGTTTTATTATCTCCTACTTCATTCCTGCTTTTCATCAATGATCTTCTCACCTGCACATCAACTCTATCCACTCATATGTCGATGACTTGACCCTTCATTCTTCAACTCATATCAATTCTGCTCTCTCTTTTACTTCTAGAATTTCCTCTCGTTTTAATCTTTCCGATTCCATTCTCGCTGATCTGGATAGAATTTCAGGTTGGGGTGTCTCAAGCTTGTGAATTTAATTTCTTTTAAAACCCAACTTTTACAATCTCCTCTCTTTCTAAGACACTTAACTTTTCTATCTTTTTCGATTCACCGGTTCTCTCGTCTCTCCTGTTGACAATATTAACATCCTTGCCTTAACATAACAAAAAATGTTTTGAAATCCTCAAATCACAGTGGTTGCTAGGGCGGCCTACAAGAAACTGGGAGTTCTGTTTAGAGTGCGAGACTTTTTTTCATCTTCTCAGTTGCTCCAGCTATACAAGGGCCTCATCCGCCCTTGTATGGAGTACTGCTCTCATATCTGTGGGGGGCGGGGGCTTCTGGTTTCATCCGGCTTTTGGATAGGGTCGAGTCAAAGGCCAAAAGACTTATAAACTGTCCTGTACTTTCTAGTTCACTTGACCCTTTATATTTGCGGCGCGATGTTGGTGCTTTATCCCTTTTCTATAGGTACTAAAGAGGCAAGTGCTCGAGGGAACTATCCACTCGCGTACCACCACCTTTATGACGCCCTCGTAGCACAAGGGTGTGCTGTGTGGCACATGAGTTTTGTGTTGAATGGTTAGTAACTCCAGACTGGTTCGCTGCGGCTTCTTTCTTTCCTGCCACCTCTGTTCTGTGGAATTCTCTTCCATCATCTGTGTTTCCTACTGCGTAATTTGCGTTAGATGGATTTTTGAGGCGTTCAACACCCACTCCTTGAATAGGGTTCTGCCCGTGAGCGGCGGTGACAACTGTAAAAAAAAAAATATATAAAAGGTTCTAATAAGGAATTCCTTAAGCTAGCTGAAACCCCACAAAATGGCACCTCCGACGGGGAACCACTTTTAGAAAGCATTAAAATAGCAAAACCGAGGGGCTTGCTCGCTTGACAAAAAAAAAAAAAAAAAGAGACAGAGAAGTGGAAGCCGCCTTATCTGCAACCCCTGGCAACAGCACTGATAGTGACGATGGTGGCTTTTCAGCAAATAAACCTACTGAAGATGAGGATTTGGATATGTTAGACTTTGATAAGTTCATGGCCGAAATTGCATTGACATCTCATTCACCTTCAAAGGAATCACACCAGGGAACCTCATCGTAAAAACTGAAGAGACAGTCATCAAGGAGCAAAGATAATTCAAAAATTTGCAGTCTGTGAAAGAGGAGATGAGGCCTACAGAAGAAAACATATAGATGCTGCCTACAGAAGAGAATCCTTTCATCGCGGTGGCATGAAAATGGGCCAAGGTTTTTACAATTATTATCAGTGCTTGCAGGCAAATAATTATGCCAGCACCTCTTCCATCAGTCGAGGAGAGCGGTATGTAAATAGTGTAGTTAGGTAGGATGTAAACACCAAATAAGGAACAGTCTCTCGTCAGATACTAAGTGAAAGCTAATGTTTTTGCTCACAATTGTGAATTTTTTTGAATTTGGAGCATTGATGATATTATCTTAAAGGAGTAATTTTTATTTATGTCATGTTTGAGTAATAGCGTTTTTTATTTTAACTTTTGGCTGATTAATTGAGGTCTCTCTTTCTTATTTTTATTCTTTATTTAGCAGTAGCTAGTTTAAAGAATCTTCTTGTAAATTGTTATCATGTTAAAACATAAAAGCTAGTAGCTAACCTTTGTTAATACTTACTTTGAAAATGGAAATGGAATATTTTTTAAATAAACACAATCAAAAAAGTTTATTAATATTATATTTGCAATTATTATTCCTTGAAGGTACTATTTAATTTATAAAATAATATACTTGGGCACAACCAAATAGAAATATAAATGACTAGTATTGTTTGTACAGGAATGCAATCTTGAGTTGCCTAGCAGTGAACAAATGTTCTATCTTATTACTGTGTATTTATTATATTAACTAAAGTATCGGTATCGGTATCGGTATCGGTATCGGTATCGGCACCTAAAAAATGGAGTATCGGTATCGGTATCGGTATCGGCCTCTTTTCTGGTATTATATATATATATATATATATATATATATTATATATATATATATATATATATATACTATATATATATATATATATTATATATATATATATTATATAATAAATATATTTATATATATATATATATATATATATATTATATATATATTATATATTTTATATATATATCATTATATAATTAGCTATATATTCTTTTTTACAATAAAG
>JABUQX010099222.1:0-12500 GCA_015478945.1 Trachelipus rathkii
TTCTATTATACAATTAAGAGTAATTCAAGATTTATAATCAAACTTCCTCTCACTTAAGCATCGCAAGACGTTAATAACACTTCCGTCCACAAACGTTACATATTCACACTATTCAAGCATTCATCTGACATATCATGTTAATGTTTAACAATTAACTGTAAATTGATATGAATTGATTGAGAAAAGTCTACATATAGTTTTTTTTACGATGACTTAAGATCTAAAAATGTAATATGGGATTTCTCTGCAATCAGTTTATATATATAGTCTCTTGTTTTTTCACAATTGTTATATTATTGGAACACATAATTTTTCCTACCAATAATACCTCCTCTTGATCACTTTTACATTCAATATACTTGTAATTCCTAAAATCAATCTAAAAAATTTGTTAGTCAAACATAATAAAAGTTTTTACCAAACATAACATAAAAATAAAAAAAAATCAAAAAGATAGCATAATTTAAATATCTTTTTAGACTGATCACGAAAAATAACGTATAATTTACTGATTATTTTAATAATATATATATCAGTCAACAGACAGATAACTAGATAGACCATCCGACTAGAAATAAATTAGATAAATGTCTTTGAGTGGGAGTTTTGTAGAAATTGAGTCTATATATAATTGAATTTTCTAGCTATGTATAGCTGTATATTTTTGTTCGAAAAATTAATGCAACTAATTGTCCTTGATATATATGTTATTTATATTATAAGATAATAAAATATTGCTTAAACATCAAAAGTTTATAGTACATAATAAAGCTAACAAATCATTAACTGAACTCAAATTAATATATGTTACCAAATTCAAATATGGTTGTACGATTTGTAAAACCACTCGCAAAATCTCTTATAATATAAAATTCCTTACTGATATCAAAGGTAATACTTATAAGCTAAAGATCATACATACTTCGATATGTTCCCACTTTTTCGTGCATAATTGCACAGGTTATAGGTGTCGTATTATCTAATCAAAAATGCCTCTTAACTAGATGACCATATAATTCATACTAATAGATTAGCATACATATACTATGATCATATGAATTGACACTTAATCCTTCATCATAAGTGTCCTTCGTGTTTTAGAGTATCATACATATATTATGACTGTGAATAATCCTAGTAAAATCTAGGAAAAGTTCTATGTGCAAATAATACATCTAACATTATTTACTAAACAAAACTTTACATAGTTCTAACGTTTACTTAATAACAGATATAATTGTTTCGTTTAAGAAAGCTTTATAATATACTTGTTTTATCATATAACTCTCATGATCGATTATTCTCCTACTCAACGTAAGTTGTGGCTTATATGGAAATGTGATCTTACTTCTGTGTCGACTATTGTGTGTATATTAATTATATAACATAAAGTCGCGTGTTACACTTTTAGCGAGAATCAGTTTTTGCCATGTTCCCACTTTCAACAGCCCCTCCCCCCAGTGATAAAGCTTTTCTCTTATTTACAATAAACGAAATTCCTTCTAAAATCCCCGACCTTGAAAAGGGGGTTTTATAAGCTATTTGTTCCCCACCCATCCTTTTGTGAAAGAAAATATCAAAAAAAAATTATATTATTATTATTTTATTATTTATTAATTAATATTATTATTGATTCTTATTATTTTCTTATTATTTTATGTATTATTATATATTATTATTATTATTATTATTATTATATTATTATTATTATTAAAGCAACTATATTTCCAGTATGAATAATGCTTAGTTTTAAAGCTATAATTTATCAGTCATTGTTGTGAAAGCGTTGGTGAATGTTGTGCAATGTTGTTCGTCTCGTTGCTCGTCTGTATGGCAGACTTATAAACTGAAGCAAATTTATAACGCCCGCAAAAAAGCTGTCATTTCTCGTGGGGACGTTATACTGAGAGTTACTATATGTACTTTGTTTGAAAGGTGATGGTGATCACTGCGAGGGTAGGGTAATATTTATACTACGAAAGTGAGGTGTAGCGGTAGCTTTTATGCAACCTCCGATAAGTGAGGAGTTTAGGACTCAGGTCACTTTCACTGGGTCTGATAGCCTAAAGCCCGTGATTTACCCCTTCGGGGTTATGTTACCCTATCGCAGGATTTCTAATCTATTAACACTAGTTTTATATATCAATAACTGTGGGGGACGTCTATATCTCCTAGGGTTTATTCTCTCGAAGGTATGTGTTGCTTTTATGATACTCTTCGTTATATTTGAAAACTTCTTCATATCTTTGACTTATCCTTAATGTTTATGTTATATTACTAGGACATGTGTACATATCACTTGTTAATGTGACATATCGAAGAATTATGTGACGAAGACATGAGTAGTAAGGATTATTACTGGTTTGTAAATTGCCTTTGGTTGTGTCGTTGGTACGGACATGTTTTGTAATGATAGTGGTTAGAGTTTCTCAATGTTGAATAATATTTTATGGGTATATATTGCCTATAGACTTTTGCTATAATGTCTATATCGATTTTAATATCACAGGTCAAATTGAATGGCTTATATATATTCTACATAAAACGAGTGACACTTTGTGGATTGAAGATATAGTGTCATAATTATCATAGTTTCATGATGGTGGCATTTTGATAGAATTGTGTCACTTGTGTTAAGGCGATCTTTTTTTGGTATATTAGATTAATATAACGGCTTTGACTCTGATTGACTATTATGTCTCGTAAATAGTGGGTAACTATTTATCGTAAGTATTGTATGATCTGTTTACGCTATAGTTTAACCTTGATCAGTAGGGATTTTTTTCATCAGGATATTAGCTGATTATTCATACGCTAGGTATGTTATAGGTTTGCATTTGTACATTATTTTTACTCTAGTGTGAGGGATTAATGATTGTTTAGCTTTATTGTGATGTCTACATAAAATTATGTTGGTTGAGCATATATATTCGAAGATTTGTAAAGACAAGAATGAAAACATATTGTTTATGATATAAGCTTGTATCACAAAAATCCAATCTGATGGATAAATATGACTTTGTGAAATTCCATTACTCAATTAACTTAAAACCAAATCAAAGTGGGATATACGGTGTAAGTGGGATGAGGGATGGATGGTTTGATTTTACTGATTTTAATATACTATGATATTACTGCTTATTAAATACTAAGAGTAAATGATATAGGGTTACGCTTTCTCGGACTGTGTGGTTTATGTGTTTCTGAACTCAAGAAATATTTTCCTGAATCCGAGATTGAGTCTTCGCGTACGTGACGGTAAAATTTGTTATAGTTTTAGTAATATTCGTGTTATATCCGATAATACTTTCTGATTCAGTCACTGTCGATTCGCGCATTTATTCGCGTAAGAGATGATTATGGATATTTTTAGACGAAGTGTCCTTCTCGAGGTGAATGAATTGTCTTGAAATAGTTCTCTGTTAAATGCGTGAACCATGACGCTCGTAGAATTGCTCGACATATTTGTTCACATGTTCAATATAGTCACTTGTAACTTGTAATGTCACGGTATATGATACCGGATTCGGAATTTATGCTCTCTAACACAACTTATATATTTGTTTTTACAATAATATTAAATTTACAAATCGATTAAATTCATATCGTTCAAAGGTTTTATTGTTTCGCAGATAATCAGGGGGCATTTTCCATATCCTGAGATAAAATGTTGTGTGTGGTGTGACTTATATGATGTGTGGTTTTTTAATTATTATTTATCTGTTCTTGCTCTGATATCAAAAAGTAGTACATATTCGTATGTTCCGATGTTAGATATCAGTAAATGTTCTATAATTGGTTATTATATTATGATTATTTAGTGGTTTATATCTAGTATTGCTAATATATTGAGTGTGATATGGTTTTTGTCATTGTACATTATATTTTATAGTTTCGGTTATGTTATGTTAGCTTATTAATATTAATGTGGAAATTATAGGTACCAATTTTAGCATTTACCATTTAATTTGTACGAAATATGTAATATCTTATATAATAACTCAAATAGAGTGTATATTAATAATAATAATACACATTGCTATTAAAATTAATTACTGTGTTCATTGATATTTAAATAACGTGATTAATATGTTGGAGATATGTTTGGTAATAAGTAATTGAAATACTATATAGGTTTATACGTTTTATGTATAGCATATGTTCATAGATTCTCTTATTATAACAGGTGTTATATAAGTTGTGGACTTTGTTTAATGTTAAGGAGGGTTTTTATTTCGTGGGTTTAGGTACAGGAGTATATAGGCATACTGTGAGCATATGCGTGTCGTTGTTAACGTTGAATCTCTCTTATAATTTAGAGCATGTGTGTCAGCATATAGTATATACTCTATTGTTATAGCTTATTTAATTAATGTTGAATATACAATAGTGTTATACGATTATGCTATATTAATTCATTGGTTAGTATACTATACAAAGGTAAACTTATTCTTATTTAGTCACTATGTTATTGTTGTTGTTGTTGTTTAGTTTTGTTAGTTGTATGTTTTGATTAGTTTTATCATTGATTGTTATGTTTGTTGTATTGTTCGAAATACTAGAGAATATTATATTATAAACTATCTTTTTAATACGTATATTGGTTTCTTTATATATAATATCAGTTTAAATATGACAAAGCAATATTTGTTCTTGTTTACTTCTTTCTGATTGGTTGAAAGAAAATGAATATCTTCAATTTTACTGTATCGAAGGGTTATAGGTGTCACGATTGGGCTTTGTAGAACGATTTCTTCAGCTCGACTAACGAGAAATTTCAACTCGATTTCCTTTTTTTAATATTAACGTATATTAGTTGGTCATTCACATATATCCTTGTACTTTCTAGTTAAGAAATAGTTTCCGTTTTCAGTTTAGCTCTGGCAACTTGTATTGTTGCCCTTCTGACTCTAGTAGCTAGTCAATTCTTTTTCTTTAAAATCCACTTTTAAGATGACTATATCAAAAACCATAATTACTAAATCAATATTTCTAAATTGTTATTAATTTTATGCCAACTTAATCAATATCTTATAACGTGTGTCGTATTGGTGATCTTATGATTTAATCTTTTTCAATATACTGGGTAGCATTTATAAGATAATTATTTCATTTGACACATTCTTCGAATCAAGCAGGTCCTTGCCAGACTCCTGTGTATTTATAGTAGAGATTTTACTGTTCAGTCACCTCTACGCGTACTATAAAATTTTCCCTCTGGGCAAAGAATAGGTATTTTGATACATTTTTGGCTGATAGATTACGTATTTGGTTGGGTATCAATGTACAGTACCCTGGCCCAGAGGGTCAAATATAATAGTTTGCATCATGTGGAGTTTAGTAACTGGTAAAATTACTTTTTTATCCATAATTATTTTATTATAAAATTAGTTTCTATTAACAGACCACTCAGTGTGTGGTGTCTTGTGTGTGTTTTATTTAATAAATATGATAGTGATTTTTAGTTATAATTTTTTTATATATACTCAGACTTAAATTTTCACGCTGATTGAGAATATATACTTGATGCGATCTTTAAGTATATAATTATACCTAAAAATTGCTAAATTCTTTCCTGAGTGTGTACGGATATTATAAATTTCACATCGATTTGTATAGTAGTATGTTTGCAATACAGCATGCAAGCGATGACTAAAGAAAAATCTTCCGTCATGATATAAAAGCTTCATGAGAGTTTATATATAATATGTAGATCTAATTTAATTTTGATATAGGTTATTAGATACTATAATACAGCTATATAATTTATTTATTATTTTTAGTATATTATATAATATATTAGTTATTAATATATTATATATTAATATATGTATGTATTCAATATAATTATGTATAATTCCTAACTATATATTTAATTATATAATGCTATTAGAGATAATGCTTAGGTAATAATATAATATAGATTAATGAGTTATATAGTATTTATATATTTTTAGGTATTATAGTATAGTTATAGTTATTATATTATTAATTTTATTGTATTTATTTATTATAATAAGTATAAACTGATATATATCTTATATTATATTGTGTATTAATTTAGTCTAAACTATATAATAATGATTTTTATTAAGAGTAAGATTGATGTTTTTACGTATTTATGTCGTTGTTAACATTTATTTTCTACTTAGTAATTCAATGTATGCTTGCTTAGCTTATTATATTATTTAGACAATAATTATTTGTTATATATATATATAGTATTTATTTAGAAATTTAATATAATATATGTATATTTATATTGCTACTTCAAGAATTTTGACTCAACGAGCGCCTGTGATAATATTCTGATTTGAATTATATATATTATTATTATTATCATGTATAATATATACTATTTAATTAATATATATACTTATATATATATTTATAATATTCTATGGGCGTCGTCAGGGGGGGCACGGTTCCTGTTGTGAGAAATTTTAGTTAATGTTACTGTGTCAGTGTAAGAATAACGTTGAGTAGGAGTGGTCAGCTGTGTAGCACGTCTTATAGAAGTGTTATATAAAATTTTTGCGATGGCATAGAGAGTTTTGAGTAGTGAGATGTCAGTACTATGTAGGAGTACTCATTGTGTCCTTTTATAAGCAGTGTGAGATGGCTTAAACTCGGATTTTATCAATGGATGCAGTGTTGGTGAATATTTTTTGTTACATATAAGATTAACTCTAAGCTTTTCAACGGTGTGTTTAGTATATCAATGGTGTTAGTGTGGGGTGGTTAAATGTTGTTTGCGTATACTTAGATGCGAGTTAGTGAACTTTTTGTGTTAGGGCATCCTTCAGCTCTACTTTTGGTCATATTATCTAATTAGTTCATGTTACGCTATTTTAGTATATTATATACTATTATATATTAATAATTTGTAATGTTAGGAATACTTTGTTACGTATATTATATATTGCTATCTATCTATCTATCTATCATGGTTCCAAAATTTTCAATTGCTATGATATAAAATTTAATCATATGTTTATGATGTAGAAAATTTTAGATTTACTTAAAATTAGTTACGGTGTTAGTGTAAGTTATCACGTTAATTATGTTTATAGAGTATCTAAGCCTCTAGAAGAGCAAAAATCATTATCTTAAAAACTTAATAGATATGCCATTGAGGGGAAAGGGAGTAAGAAATTTGATTTGGAATGCTGGTAAGTTTTAAGTGATGAGTTGATATATGTGAAACAAATAATCAAATATATACGTTAATACGATTCCTATACACTGGTATCGTTTTAAGTGGGGAAGGAATACATCCTTTGTTTTATTTGGATAATCTATGTTAGAAACTTGGTTGTTGGTATTAACAATCACTATAAAATTCTTCGTTTGTTATCCTGAATTTTTTTTTCTCTTTAGTGTTGGGGGAGCTCGAGCTCGGTGGGTGTGGCTGTAGAGTTGAGGATATATATTATATGGATTGACTTTTGATTAGTCTATTTTATATTATATATAAAATGTAGAACTTTGATTTATGTTTAAGTGAATATATACTTTCGCTGGTTTGATATATGATAATTATATAATATTATTATATAATTTTTTTGTGATATAAATTTTTTGTCTAAATGTTACTGTTTGATTTATTATGTGTATAAGATTTAAACGTTAATTAATGTTAGAGATTTATGCTTTGAAAAATGT
Source organism: Trachelipus rathkii (assembly GCA_015478945.1). Classification (NCBI taxonomy): domain Eukaryota; kingdom Metazoa; phylum Arthropoda; class Malacostraca; order Isopoda; family Trachelipodidae; genus Trachelipus; species Trachelipus rathkii. The sequence continues at coordinate 7,666 of JABUQX010099222.1, forward strand.
TAAACGATTTAGTATATATATATTATTGCTCATATAACTAATTGTAAGTTATAAACCTTTTTATTCTTTTTTTATTTTTAAGTAATTAGAATTTAAAGATTGATGATGGTTTTAAAAAGGATACACGATCAAAGATCTGATTTATCTTCAGTGTAGACTTTTAGGTAATTACGTGGTAGAGAGAGATTTTACCCGAGTCTTTTAACCTTTAATATCTAATCCGTGAATAAATTTATTACTATTAGTAATTTTGTTTTCCTTGATTTTAATTTTTTTTTTCAAATATAATTTAACCAATTGATACACCCCATATTTTTATATATTTAGTATAATTTACTAATTATTATTATAATATGTTATAAAATAATATTATATTATCTCGTTTTGATAAAATGGTATTAAATCCGGGTTAGAAGTTGTGGTGGGGCATGGATTGCTAATGCGGGGGTTGAACAAACAGTAAAGAGTGGGTGTGTGGGGACGTTTTGCATACATGTTTTAGTCTGCTTTAAGCTACGTGTGTTTCTCATACCACGTTGGGTGGAGAGAACCGAGACGGTCATATCGTCCTCGACGACATGTCGCCGACATCGCCCGCGCCACGCGTTGGTAGCGGATTCCTCTCCCCGTAGGAAGGGCACAATAGTAGTCTACAGGTAGTTATCTGGGATAGGTGCCGGCGCGCTCGGACTTGCTTCATATTGGTGTGTGGTATATTTCTTGGGGTATTTTTTGGTTACATATATATCTAATAAACTTACGTCTTTAACTGAGAAAGTTTATTAAACGGAGTATTCGTGATATTAAAAGGTTTAAATATGTATTGCACTATTAATACGTATAATTTTTTACATATATAAATTTTTTATTTTTACAATTTTTAATGAAAGTTTTTTGATCATATTTTAATGTAATTTGTTATGTGTCTTTTCCCTCTGGCAGCTATTGTCGTTTTTAAGAAGATACCTTTGATCCTCACAAGGTTCTTCAGATGGATTGATGCTACAAGATTCAGCTTCCTGATTGACGGCCGGATGTCGTTTCGATTAGTCGTTTGAAACCCGTTGATCTCCCTTCGAATCCACAGATGGTTCCTTATTCGGTTGTTGATTCGCCTTCAATGAAGACCCCTTCATCTACTAAGCAACATGTATAAAAGTGATTTTTAGTGTTTAAAATTAATAACAACTGTGTTTAAATAATATTTAGTAATATATTCAGTGACTTTAGTGTATAAAACTTAATTTAGGGTAAAAATGAGCTCCACTTTTAGGGCGAGATGTACTACATAGTGTTCTTATTATTATATATTGTGTTCATATCATATTCATGAGTGTTCAAAAAAATAAATGTTTTGAATAGTGACGAATAAAAAATATATTCTGTATAAATAAGAGAATTAAAGAAAACGAATTTTGGGATGGTATTTATATCGTTATATATATATATATATATATATATATAAATATATTATATATATATATATATATATATATATATATATATATATATATATATATATATATATATATATATATATATAATATATATATATATATATAATATATATATATATATATTTTTATTTTATCTGTATAGTGTGTTTAAAATGACAAAGAATGATAGTTTTTTAGCATTTCATTACTTTGCCAAGTCTTTATATTAAATAATATTTGGTTTTTATGATTAAATAATAGTTTATAATTTTCATTTTAAAAATTATTGTTTATATTGTAAATAACTTTTTTTTTTAGACATCTTGTAAAATGCATTTTTGTCGTTTTTTTTCTAAAGGTTGCGGGCTTTTTAAAATTAGGTTGATGTTTCACTGCAAAATGAAATTTTGATTCGAGCGTAAAGCATCGATAAAAATTAATAAATGTTTAAAAAGTAATAAAGTAATGTATTTAACTTAAGGTCAGCGACTCTTTTAAAAATATCTTAAAGATAATGTTTAAAATTAACTAAAAAATTAACAAAAAAAAAACAAAAAAAAAAAAACAAACAAATACACACAAAAAAAAAACTAGTAAAAATTTACTCAATTTGAACAGTTTATAGGTTCTCAGTTGTCGCTGAAGAGATAATTGAGTACATTTCGGTCAGCGAAAACTTTAAAATTGTCAAAATGAGAAGTATGAAAACTGTTCCCTCCGGCTATTCCCCGCCCCATACCCAATATATATATATATACTATATGAATATAATAATATATATTTATATATATATATATATATTATTATATTATATAATATATATAGTATATTATATATATTATATATATATATATAATATTATATAATTATATATATATATATGATATATATATATATATAATATATATATATATATATATTATATATAATATATATATATATAGTATATATTATATATATATATATATATATATAGGAACCCACAAGATTTATATAATTATATATATCAGGAAATTAGGATTACTATCCTTAAAGCTTCATAAAATTCTGAGAACTCATTGGCCTAAATCCAAATGAAATTAATTATTTTCGCAATTAATTTAGTTTTGATCCTGATATTATTCCTTAAAATCCTTATGTAAATTTGCTAATGATAATTTTTAAATTAAATTTTAATCTTTAACGACCTTCTGAATTTATTTAATAAATAACTGAAAATTGTAAGGAACTATATCTTCCCTATCGCGTGGGAAAATACTGCTAAGCGGTCGAATGATTTAATTTTTCATCAAAGTACTTCATATAATATACTTTTCATTGCATATGATATACTTCACATCAAAAAGCAATGCTATGAAATTGTTTGTGCCAAAGGTTTGCAGCGAATTTAAATAGTTAATGCATAAGTATTTTAATTTTATTTTTTTATTATTTCCAATAATTTTTAATTAATTATGGAGAAAAAGAATAAGTTAAAAATTTTAATATTATATCTTTATCTATATTCTATTTTTCACTTTCGCTTTATTAAAGTTATTTTTTTGTTCTGTGTTTTTAAGGTCTAACAAATGCTAATTTTCTAGGGTAGCAATTGGGTGTATAATACTAAGGCCGTGTTTATAATATATATATATATATATATATATATATATATATATATGATATATATATATAATATATAGTAATATATAAATATTATATATATATATATATATATATAGTATATTATTATATTATATATATATTTATTATATTATATAATTTTAACGTTTCCTTAAGGAAGTAATATATATATATATATAAAGTGAACAGTTTAAGGGTCCTCAGAACCGGTCAAAATTGAGCATGCAAAACTATTCAAATAGAGTAATTTGTTTTCATCAGATTGACAATTAACTACTCACAGAAAAAGTACTTAATTGAGAATTATTTTTTCTCTTTTTGACATTTGAAAACTTGTCATTTTGAGGACTTTGCATGCTCAATTTTAACACCGGTTTTGAGGACCCTAAATTTGTCTATTTGAGCAGTTTTTCTTTTGTGTGTAGTTGTTTTAACACCCTTTTATAAAGAGATAAATAACTATTAAAAGCGTTATAACAAATTATGTTTGATGGGGTTCATTAGACTCGAGTAGCTACCGTTTTAACATCATGCTTCTGACAGAGAAATCTGCAATAAGCTAGTACCTGTTTATATTTAGGTCTCACAGCGTAAAATGGAAGCCATTACGTGAGACTTCAAAAGAACCTCATTCTAAACCCGTATAGTGGAGGAACAAGAAGAAGAGATACTCACACTCCTGGAACTATATATATATATATATATTATAGTATATATATATATATATATAAATAATATATATATATATATAGTATATACTATATATATATATATATATTTAGTATAACCCTCCTAGAATAAGGCTCTGCCCTTCAGCATTGGTGATAACTATATATATATATATATATATATATATATATATATATATATTATATTTATATATATATATATATATTATATAATATAGTAGTTATATATATATATATATGATATATAACTATATATATATAATATATATAGTGGTCATATTACTATATATATATATATATATATATATATAGTATTATATTATATAGTATATAGTATTATATAGTATAGTATTATAACTATATATTAATATTATAATATATATATATTATATATATATAACCGTATTTATATATCTATCTATCTATCTCAAGGTTGTTCGATTTAAACCAAATAAACCAACATAGTTTTTTTTTGTTTAAACCAGATAAAAAATGCATTATTATTTTTTAAAAAGTAATGATAATAATAAAAAAGTTCTTTATAAAAGCATATGACCAATACATCCTAATTACATATTTAGATAGTAAATAAATGGGAGGAGAATATTAGTAATTCAATTTAAAAAAAAAATTATAACCAAAATAAGTTAATAATAATTAAACAATAATAACAATTATTATTTTTTTAGTTAGAAAATTGGTATTAAGATGTTAAAGTAAATATACATTTTTAGAGATTAGTTTCAAAGTTATATTTGAGTGGGAGGAATTCTTCAAACAATTTACCTTTCCCAAACTTTTTATATATTCCAAAATAACAGTACACATTTATCATTTATAATTTTTTTTTATGATTTCAAACTGCTGATTAAAAAAATATTTTGGTTAATAGCATGGATGAATTTTTTCCATATATATATGTATATATATATATATATATATATATATATATATATATATATATATATATATAATATATTTTTCCATATATATATATATATATTATATATATATATATATATATATATATATATATATATCCCCTCCAGTGGGTAAAGGCCAAAGGCCTACCAAATTGCATCGGTAT
>JABUQX010099223.1:0-2500 GCA_015478945.1 Trachelipus rathkii
TAATATATATATATATATATATATATATATATAAATAATATATATTAATATATATATATATATATTAATATATATTAATATATAATATATATATATATAATTAAATTATATATATATATAATTAATATATATATATATATATATATATATATAATATATTAATAAATAATATATATAAATATATAATAAAATATATATAATAATATATATAAATATATAATATTATATATATATATATAATATATATTAAATATATATATATATATATATATATATATTAATATATATTTATTAAAACTACATTTTTTTGTACAATAATAATAACTATTTATAAATAATAAATAAATAAATTTAACCTAGAGGAAATAACAAATAAAAATGAATAAAAAATAATATCCATGTTCAATTATAATTCAATATGTAAATAACTATTGTATTTTTTATTTTTAGAAATAGTTGACATAGCTTGAAAGTAAAAAAAAATAATTTAGTTAAAGAATGTATAGATTAATTAATATTTTATGTAAGTTTATTATTATATTAATATTAAATAAATTCCAATAAATACATCTATATAATATTATATATATTATATATAAATTATTATATATATATATATATATATATATAGGTATATATTATTATATATTAATATACAATATATAATATAAATTATATATATATATAATATTAATATATATATTATATATATATATATATATATATATATATTATAATAAAAATTTATATATATATTAATATAAATATATATTATATTAATATATATTAAATATATATAATATATTAATATATATATATATATATCATATATTAATAATATATTATTATATGTGCCATAACAATACTAACTCAACATAGAGTTTTCGCAGTCCGTAAATACATGTAAGCGTGAGTCATGTATGGAAAAATTTACTATTGTATCTTATGGCGTTTAGAGTCGCTGAGGATACAATTAGCCATTAATATACGATAATGAGCCTGAGTTACTATAAATGTATATCTATATTATATAAAATTCCTTTATATTAGCTTAATCATATATGTAAAATGAGATATACATTTTATTGAGGAAATTAGTCAGTAAAATTTTAAGTAATTATTAGAACACTTATTAATAAATAATAATAATAAAATAAATCGAGGTTATTTAAAATAAAGTGAATAAAAATTAGTAGATAATTAGTATATATATAATTTTTATATATTCACATATTTAATATTAATACGTATAAACCATTATCATTATGAGCTGATTTAATGAGTTGTAAAGTGGTGTTTATAAAAACTAATGAGTATATACCTACCACATAGGTGTTATTGAGTACGCAAGAAGTAAATATGGCAAAGGTAGTACGGGGTGCCTTCATCGGCCTTATAAATAACACGGGGAAACGTAACAGTAGGTAAGTGAATATTTTACTACACCCTCATTACCCTGGGGAGGGTCCCGAACCGCCGCACTCTTTGGTATTTGGGTGTCGCGGGGGTTTCTCCGCCCCTCCCCTACGGGGTATGGAAAACGTCCCCCCTATGTTCCCCGTCGGCTCGAGCCCCCTACTGTGCCGTATATATATATATATATATATATATATATATATATATATATATATTTATATTTATATTATATATATATTTATATAAATATAAAAATTATATATATTATATATATATATATATATAAGTATTTAATTCATACTTGTGCACGTACCTTTTGAAATAAATGACAAAATGACACAGATTTAGCGATTTCAGACCCCGTTACAATGAACTGTGATGAAGATGCCAGATGTTCGATAGAATTTTTCAATTAAGACAAACATATTAATTGTTATTTATTACTCATTTATTTCATTAATCATACTTATTTTAATATATTTCATAACTAAAATTTTACGCTGATTCCAAAAATGTATTCCTTTTTACTGTAGCATTAATAGTTTTTAAGATACATATGACGGCTAATCGAAACGCTGGCCATATATAAGCTATATTTATAAAAAACTGTTTGAATGTAAAGCTAAATTACTATATATATAATAATCTTTTTTATTAAAGAAAAGAATTACCACGCTCATAATGAGGTAGTAAAACGTCACCTATAAGATGTAGAAAGTCAGGGTCCTCATCTATTGGGCCTCACTACCCGGTTGATCGACGTATGGGACTTCTCACCTCAACCTCTATCCCCTGATCGGCTTGAGCCCCATCACTAAAATGTAATATAGAGAAATCTACTAAAAATAATCGATTATTATTCGATATATATATATATTATATATATATATATCTGATTAATATTCGATATTATTAAATATACATCACGTCTAAACATCTTATTTTACCTATTCGTACAAAGAGGGTACTTATGTTCAAAATATATTATTTACGGCCTCCCACCCTTTTACGAGAGGTCACCTTAACTAATTTTGTCATATACATTATATATTATAATAATATATACTATGCCTTGAATATTATA
>JABUQX010099223.1:10000-37500 GCA_015478945.1 Trachelipus rathkii
CAACTAAAATATACTTTTTCCTAAGTTAACCCATGCATATATTGTTTGCTATTTTTGTTTTATGTTTCAGTTTACATTTTTTCTTTGAGTTTAATTTTTTTTAAATTTAAATTCCTAATTTATTTTCAAATGTTTATTATTTTTTATTTTTTTTTTAATTTATTTTTGTTTTATTTGTTTAAAACATTTTGTTATACTAAATATTTTATTCTTTTCATGTTTATAACGTAAAAAATTTGCCCTTTTACACACCCTAAATCAGTGAATCAGTAAATCAGTAAATCAAACCACACATCCCTCCCTCCCACCCATCCATGATCTAATGATCTATTGATCTATTGATTCAAGTTATATTTTGTATAACATAACACAAAACCTATTTATTTTTATTTTATTTTGTTTAGAAATATATTTTTTCCTTAAAATTTTATTCTTTTTATGTATATAAAAAAATTTGCGATTTTACACACACTAAAGCAGTAAATCAGTAAATCAGTAAATCAAACTGCTCTCCCCTCTCCACCCACCCATTCATGATCTATTAATCTATCGATCTAATGATTCAAGTCACATTTCAAGTATCATTTTGGATAAACATAACATAAAAATAAGTGCTTTATTTACTGACCAATGAATATATCCTAACGTAACAAAGTATTCACATTAATAAAACTAACATAACATAACCTGAACTAAAAATATAATATACAACAACAAACCTAACATACCTTACGCCCGAATAAACTGCCAACATTAACAAAGTTTAATGCTTAACAACAGTTATGTAACTAGCATTTTACACAAAACGTAACCTATTCACGCTTTTTCAAACATATCTCTGACATATCATTGGTCATTTTACATTAACATATTAATATTTAACAAAAATTTATCCTTATCTTGCCTAATTATCAAACTGAGCAACGAAAATACCCTAACGTAACAAAGTTTTCACTTCAAAAAAGCTAACATAGCATAATCTGAACTAAGAATATAATGTACAATAACAAACCTAACATACCTTAAGCATGAATAAACTGCCAACATTAACAATGTTCCATACTTAACAACAGTAAAGTAACTAACACTGCATACAAAACGTAACCTATTCACTCTTTTTTCAAACATATCTCTATCATATCATTGTTATTTTTAAATTAACATAGTAATATTTAACTAAAATTTATCAAAACCTACCTAATTATCATACTGACAAATGAATATATGCTAACGTAACAAAGTTTTCAAATCAATAAAGCTAACATATCATAACTTGAACTAAGAACATAGCGTACAACGACAAAGCTTAACATTCCATACGCGCGAATAAACTGCTAACATTAACAAAGCTTCATACTTAATAACAGTAAAGTAACGAACATTGCATTCAGAACGCAACTTATTCATACTTTTCCAAACAAATCTCTAACATATCATTGTTATTTTTACATTAACATAGTAATATTTAACAACAATTTATCATAACCTTACCTAATTATCATACTGACTAACGAATATACGCTAACGTAATAAAGTTTTCACATCAATAAAACTAGCATATCATAATCTTAACTAAGAATATAATATACAACGATGAAACCTAACATACCTTACGCGCGAATAAATTGCTAAGATTAACAAAGTTCCCTTACTTAACAACAGTAATGTATCTAACATTGCATACACAGAATAAAACTTTGACCTTTTTCAAACAAATTTTTAACATATCATTATTCTTTTTGCATTAACATATTAATATTTAACAAAAATTTATCATAATCTTACCTAATTATCATACTGACCAACGAATATAGGCTAACGTAACAAAGTTTTCGCATCAATAAAGCTAACATATCAAAACCTGAGCTAAGAATATAATATACAACGACAAACCTAACATACTTTAAGCACGAATGAGCACGAAGGGAGTTGTAAGCGGTAATGCATCTCTCTGGGAGTGGTCTCCAAGTAGTGAGACTCGTCCCTGAAAATTGTTAGGTTATGTATAGTAAAGATTGAGATTGTGATGTTGATGAGTGAGCGCATTCCTGAAAGCTTTTGTATAAACATGAAAGTAACCCTAATGATAAGCCTACCGGGTATGCCTCAAACCTTGGTAAGTATGATAGTTAGGTTCTTTGTAGGGGAGAAGAGGAGTAGGTTACGTTTTGTGATGCAATGGTAGTTATTTTAGCGATATTAATCAATGTACTTTGTTAATGTTGGCTGTTTATTTGTACGTACGTTATGTCATGTTATTAGTTTAGGTGATATTATGTTAGCTTTACGAATGTTAAAACTTTGTTATGCTAGCTTTTATTCATCGTTCAGTATGTTAGTTAGGTTATGATATGACAAATATTACTTTGTTAATATTAAATTAACATTGCTATAGCATAGATATGATAGAAAATGGGAGATAGGCTAAGTTTTATGGTCAATGTTAGTTACTTCCCGTTGATAAGTAAAGAACTTTGTTAATAAAATTCGAAAGTGAAGACATGTTATGTTTCCTAAGTTCAAGTTAGCATTTATTAGTTTGTCAGCACGATAGTTAGGTTATGATAATTTTTTTTAAGTTTTGTTAAATATTGCTATATATATATATATGCAAAAATAGCATTGTTATGTTATAAAAGGGGGATAGATTGAGTTTTGTATGAAATGTTAGCTACTTTACCTTTGCTAAATAGGGAACATTGTTAATGTTAGCAGATTATTCATACGCAAGGTATGTTGGGTTTGTTGTTGTTTTACATTATGTTCTTAGATTCAGAGTTAGCTTTATTAGTTTGTCAGTGTGATAGTTAGGTTAGATTATGAAAAATTTTTGTTAAGTATTATTAAACATTACTATGACAATGTAAAAATTAGCATTGATATCTTGGAAAAGTGAGGCTAGATTGAGTTTGTATGTAATGTTAGCTGCTTTATGTTTGATAAGTAGAGAGCTTTATTAATGCTAGCAGATTATTCATTCGTAAGGTATGTTAGGTTTGCGGTTTTACATTATGTTCTTAGTTCAGGTTCTGCTATGTTTGCTTTATTGGTTAAGTTGTTAACTTTGTTAATGATAGCAGTTTATTCGTAGGCTGGGCGTGTTAAGTATGTTATGTTCTTAGTTTAGCTTTACTGAGGATAAAACTTTGTTATGTTTGCAATTATTCGTTTGGCTGCATGATAATTAGGTAAGGTTATGCTAAGTGTTTGTTAAATATTACTATGTTAATGTAAAATTAACATTGGTATGTTGGAAAAGTGGTGTTAGATTGAGTTTTTGGATAGATACGGTCTTGGTATGTTATTTGAATACATAATGACTCACCCTTGGTCGTGATAGCTTTTTATTCTAATCTAGTGAAATTTGGAAAAAGCGTTTTATACCGATGATTTGGCAACATCGCTTTGGTTTTAAATTAAAACAACTTATGAAATAGTTTTGGTTGTCTATGTGATAGCTATATCGTGATATGTTTCTATTTTTGTTTGGTCAAATATTACTATGGCAATGTGAAATTAACACTGATTTGTTAGGGAAATTATAAGTTTTGTATATTATTGCTGTGTTAGCTGATGATGATGTGTTAGAAAGGTGGGCTTAAGTTAAGTTTTTGCTGAGTAATGTTATGTTTGGCTGAGAATTTTGCTAATGTCTACGTTTATTATTATCCAAAATGATACTCCAAATGTGACTTGAATCATTAGATCATTAGATCATTAATTCATGGGATTAGAGAAGAGGGTGGTTTGATTTACTTATTTGCTTATTTACTGCTTTAAGGTGTGTAAAAACGCAATTTTTTTAAGTGTTAGACATAAAAAGAATAAAAATTTAGCAAAAAGTTATATTTTTTAAAAATATTAAATAAAAAATAAATAAAAGTTTTGTGTTATGTTATACAAAACATGACTTGAACCAATAGATCATTTAGATCAATAGATTAATAGATCAATATATCGATGGGAGAGAGGTTAAGGTGGTTTGATTTACTGATTTACTGCTTTAGGGTGGGTAAAATCTCCAAAAAAAATTAAGTTATATAATAAAAAGAATAAAAATTTTTGGTAAAAAAAATATATTTTGAAACAAAATAAAATTGAAATAAATAAAAGTTTGTGCTATGTTATACATAATATGACTTGAATCAATAGATCAATAGATCAATAGATCAATAGATCAATAGATCAATAGATCAATAGATCATGGATGGGTGATAGGGGAGGGATGGGTGCTTTGATTTACTGATTTACTGATTTACTGTCATTAGGGTGTGTAAAAACGCAAATTTATTACGTTATAAATATGAGAAAAATAAAAACTTTAGTAAAAACAAAAATAAATTAAAAATAAATAAAAAACAATAAAAATTTGAAATTAAATTAAGAACTTAAATTAAAAATAAAAATTAAACACAAAGAATAAATGTAAAATGAAACATAAAATAAAAATAGCAAACAATATATGCATGTTTCAAATTAGGAAAAATATATTTTAGTTGTGATTATGATTTACAGTTTAATAGAAATGTCAGTTCTCAATCTCTAGAAAACGGGCTAGCTTTAAAAGATGCATCCGTGCTCTTCCTCCAGTCCTTCTTCCTTCTTCCTTCTTCTTCTTTTTTGTTTTGCACATTCCATGCATTTCTTCTTTGGCTAGTTGGGAACAACCTCGGGGGGGTCCAGGCCCTGCCGACTTGAAACTATGCTGTCAGATCTTTTGATCTTGCTAAACGCCCTGTTCACGATACCAATAATCGTCAGTATTAAATAAATATTTTAACTCGGCACCCCCACCGCCAGTACCAGTACGGGTCACTGTTATTTCCATTACCTAGACTGCTGCCCATTCTTCTTCATTTCACTGCTAAACTCTGGCCCACACAGGTCTTGCATTTTCTTCTTCTTTATTTGAGACCACCCTCTGGGAGGGTCCTGGAACATCTATTGGTAACTAAATCCCTGATATTCGGGTTGTGGGACATTATAAGCATATACATTGGCTGGTCGGTCCCCCTACGCGACCTTCGCCGACCGGGTCGAATAACTCACCATCACCGCACCGGCCCCAGCACCAGCCGGTACGGCACCTCTGACTCCTTCTCCCTATTCTCCCCACTTTCTCTTCCTCGTTAACTTTCTTCCTCCCTTTCCCTCCTTAGCCTTAACATAACCTTCCCTCCGGGAGTCCAGGCACCTATGCGAAACTACAGCCCTCATAGTATCCAAGTTAAACGACCTTATAAACATATATAAGGACACCAATATGGGGCTAAACAGTGTTTATAGTAACTCCAACCAAAGCACCGGCTGCAGCACCGGTGCGGTGCCACTAACTCCGACTCCTCTAACTCAGGCTACGTTCTCGAAAAAATTCTTTCTTTGACTCCGACTCCGACTCAACAAATCTGACTTCTTTCTCCACTTCTCTTATGCATTCGTGGATTTCTTTTTTTTGGAAACTGGGATCCCCCAGAGGCCTGGACTCCTACACCGACTCCGGCTGAGCTCACTCCCACACCACTCCCTTTCCTTCTATGCAATCTCAGACCCTCTCCTTTTACGTCATTCCACTACCAGGATTCAGCACCCCCTCGGGATACCACGGCACCATGTATTTCAGTTTTACGACGAGGTTTACGTCGTCCTTGACGGGCTGGCAAAGTACAGGAGAATACTAGATAGCCCTAACCGCGTAAGCTATATTTGAAAGCGGACAGAGTCGGAGCCAAGTTATATTTCACTACTATGTAATATTCATGTAACCCAGTAGCAACCTTAGCAGCCTGTAATAATAATAATAATAACTAATAACCATATATAATATAAATAATAGTAATAATACTGTGTATGTATATGCTATTAACTACTCTTTCTCTTAATAACAACAACCTTATGTACTTAATAATATAAATAACTGCTGCTATATGTATATATATATATATATATATATATATATATATATATATAAACTATATATATATATAATATATATAATGTAATATAATAATAATAATAATAATATAATAATAATAACTATATATATAATAATAACATGCATATAATATATATAATAATAATAATAATAATACAATAATAATATTATATATATATATACATAAATATAATATATATATATATATATATATATAATATATATATAGCAATAATAATAATAATAATAATAATAATAATAATATATATAATAATATAACAATATTAATATAATAATAATATGTATATATATATAATATATGTAATATATGTATATTTCATAATATATAATAATATATATAACTTAATAATAATAATATATAATAATATGTAATAATATATACATAATAATAATATATAATATCTAATAATAATAATAATATATCTTAATATATGTGGCATATCAACAATAACCAGCTAATAGCCTATATAGCACCAATAATAATAATAACTATATATATATAATAATAATAATACATATATATATATATGTAATAACTTCTTTATCTTTTTAATATAATATAATATAATAATAATATATAATAATAATAATAAATATATATATATATATATATATAATAATAATAATAATAATAATGATTCATTTTTTAATATCATAATATATATAATAATAATATGTAATAATAATATTAATAATATATATATGTAGCTCAATATTGTGCCACAACGGCCTTAATAATAATATAATAACATAATAATAATAATGTAATAATATGTGTTTGTGTATATGTATGCTTATAACAGCATATATGTAGCAACCAGCAATATGTAGTATAACAACCAACCAGCTGGCCTTGCTGCTGGCATAGCCAGCAACAACAACCTGCGCTAACCAGCCCAGCATATGTTTGCACTGTATATATGTAATAACCAACCTTAACAATAGCAGCCGCATAACAACAATAATATATGTAACAGTATAACAACTGCTGCTCAACTGTAATTTATAACAACAAGCAGCAGCCAACCAGCAGCCAGCCAGCCTTGTAGCAACGCCAGCAACGCTGTAATATAATAAACAGCAGTATATGTATATATATGCGTATAAACATATATATGTGTAATAATATATGTAGCATATATATATATGTGTATATAATATATATATGTATATCATGTAATATATATATATAATGTATGTAATAATGTGTATAATAATATATGTAATAATATATAATAAGTAATATATATATAATATATGTAATATATATGTAATAATCACTGTTTCATAATAATACGTATAATATATATATAATAATATAATAATAATAATATAACCAACAATAATAATAACAATAACAATAACCAGGAAACAATAATAACTAATATATATATATAATAATAATATATAATATATAATAACGTAATAATAACCAATAATAATAACAATATACATATATCAACAATAATAATAACCAACTAGCAATATGCAATAATATGCAATAATAATAATAATAATATATAACAACATATATGTAACTTAATATGTATATATATATATATATATACTATATATAATAATATATATATGTATAATAATATATAATAATATATATAACAATAGCTGAAAGTCAGATTGAACTTAAACCTTATATAGTTTATACTTTTATACTTAGTTCATACTTTGTTTTATATATATCGCTAAACTGTAATGACGACCTGTAAGTGTAAACAATTTACAATACGTATATATGTATGTATATGTAATAATAATATGTATATTTGTACATATTTAATGTTATTGTATATATAAATGTAATAATAATAATAATAATATAGCATATGTATATCATATATATATAATATATGTATATATATAATAATAATAATAATATATATATAATATAATAATATATAATAATAATAATATATCTTTCTTACAACATATAATACCTGCATAATAATATCTATAATAATAATAATAATAATAATAATATATAATGTAATAATATAATAATAATAATAATAATAATAATATATGTATATATATGTATATAATATATATAACAATATATATCGCGACCAACAATATATATATATATGTAATAATACTGTCAACCAATAATAATATAATATCAATAATAATAATAATAATAATATATATCAATAATATGTGCTTATTTATTTGTATATGTATATATGTATATATATATATATCTTTCAAGAAAAATAATATAATATGCATATATATATATATAGCATAATAATAGCCAATATAACTTTATATATATAATAATAATAATAATAATAACATATATATATATACGTAATATAATAATATATATACATATATATATATATATGTAATAATAACCAACCAACTCATGTAACTCAGCATAATAGCCAACTCTTTCTATATATGCATAGTAATATGTATATAACCAATATAATATATATATAATATAATAATATATATCAACCTTTTAATAATAATATATATAATATATATGCACGGTAATAATAATATATATATGTATATAACAATAACATATATATATATATATAATATATATATAATATAATAATAATATATATATATATATATAATATAACAACATATATATATATATATGCGTAATATTAATATAACCAATAATATAATAATATATATAATAACAATATGTATAAGTAAGAAATTTAATAACGTTAAGAAGTAATATGTAATAATAGCAATAGCCAACCAATAATAATAATATAATAACAACGCCAACAACACATATATTTACTGTAACATAATATATATGTAATATATACTCAGCTCTTTGTAATACATGTGGCAATGACCTCTTCAACAGCTCAACTGCTCAGCAACAACAACCTTATATTATAATAATAATATATATATGTATAATATCCTCAAAATATATATAAATATAATATTAATAACCAATAATAATAATAATAATATATTCTTCTTCTTTATCATAATATAATATATCTAATATAATATAATAATAATAATAATAATAATAATAATATATATATATGTATATATATAATATATACTATGATATAATAATAATAATAATAATAGCCAATATAATATAATAACAACAATATTAATAATAATAATAACGTAACTCTATGCCATATATCTTCTTCACTATAACTCAATATAATACATATATATAATATGCTGTAATAATATCTAATAATATACTATATGTGCTGCTATGTATATGCAGCCTTGTAGCCAACCAGTAACAACAACTTAACGTATAATATATAGCACCAGCATAATAACTTTGCTCCAATAATATATGCATATATTGTATAATATATAATAATATATATATATATATAATATATATGCAGTACCAATCGAGTAAAATAATAATAATATCAGCCAATAATAATATATATATAATAATAATAACAATAATAATATATATATATAACTAATAACTAATAATAATATATATATATATAATATGAGTATATGAAATAATAATAATATTAATATGTATATGTATAATAATAATAATAATAATAATAATAATATATATATATATATATATATATATATTACAAACTTGCCTTCAGAATTACAAAAGATGAACCGGTATTGATTTCTTCAGAAAGGTTAAATATAATTATTGTTAAAAGGAAATATATAATACTTGTTCCGATAAAACTTCCCCAAATTTCTTTGGTGTATGGGTGTAAGATTTTCATCCAGTCTGGAAATGGTTTAGGTGTCGATCCAGTTATACTAAGATATACCCCAGCTATTTTATCTGTTAGGTCAAACTCATCAGCTATAAATTTACGCAATCCAACCGTATTCAATATAATATCACACTTCTGTCTTTTAACTTCTCCTAAGACTCCAGTCCAAGTTCCATTGGGCAAATTCATTCCAAAGTCTTTCACAAATTTTAACTTAAATTTTAAGGTTAGTTTTTTCGTAATAACACGAAGCGTGTCTAGGCTGGAACCTTGGCAACCTTTTTTGCGGTCAAACACATACATATAGGGATAGTTTGAGAGACATGTGGCACATGCTACTATTTCCTTGCCATTCAATTCATTTGTCCTTTGGTGTAATATATTTGCAATGTTTCTGGGATTTATCCAATATCCTAGATAAATCTTCCACTTGAAGGAGTCTTTTAAATCTCTTTTGTAAGGATACAAGGAATACGTTTTGAAAACCGGTATTTGCCTTTCGATGGACAGCTCAGCAATAAAAATGTGTTTCGACCTCTGAATGACGGATTCGAAAACAGAATAATTTAGTTCGACTTTAGAATTTAATGATAAGAGAATTATGCTACTAGGACGCCATTTGTAGTCGTAAGAAAGATTTGAAAAAAGTTCCAGTAATACTTTGGTATCATAAAATACAATAACTATATTAAATAACATCCCATTGATAAATGATTGATCAAAAGTTTCTGATTTAAATTTTTGTAAAGATGATACAAGAACTTGTGACGTATATGAAATATTTCTTATCAAAAAGTCTAACCAATTTGTTTCATTTACGAATCTCTCGTCTAATATTAGGAAAATACTTTTGTTCTTTAAAGACTCTAAAAGAAATTCGTGCATAAACGTCCTCACATAGGCCATAGATGCGTTCTCCGAAATTTGATTTTTTAATCTTGTGTTTTGACGAATTTGGTTCTTACCAGAAATTGTAGCTGAGAAAATCAAAATGGTCAGAAATATATTTTTAATTAACTCTTTTATCTTTTCCATTTTATTTCATTTATTATTATTATTATTATTATTATTATTATTATTATTATTATTATTATTATTATTATTATTATTATTATTATTATTATTATTATTATTATTATTATTATTATTATATAAAAATCTGTGAAACAAGATAAAAGAAAATATATAATTTAACATATCTTAAAATTTAAAATCATTAATTAATTATTATCAATAAACAGCAATGATATTAATATTAATAAACTTTATATATATATATATATATATATATATATATAGCTATTCTTTCAACAACAACTGTATGTATGTAACTACATATGTATAGCATATATATACCAACTCATATGTATAATAGTATATGTATTTGCTCAACAGCTGTAATGCCAGTAATAACCAACAGCCAGCCCTTCTTCAGCTGTAATGTATATAGCCAGCCTGTAGCATAACCTTATAACCAATATCTGTATACCAGTAACCAACAGCCATAGTATGTATATATGGATAATAATATATGTGTAATATATAATAATGTATGTAGTATGACTGACAATAATAACTAGCAATTATATTAATAGAAATGTCAAAACCTCCAATACCTACCAAAACCATATACGTAATAATAGTACCAGCATGCTTATGTTATACGCTTATAATGTATATGCTTATATGTATAGCCAGCCCAATAACAATATCTTATATACCATATGCATGTAGCTGCTGCTGTATGTAGCAGCAATAGCCAATATGTATATATGGCATATATCATAGCAACATAACTGCTGCTGTAATAGCAATAACAGCCTTAGTAGTATGTATAGCACGATCGACCTTTTCCAGATGGGAACGAGGTTAGTTTGATATGTATGTAATATGTATATATGTAATAATATACATAACTTAACCAATAATAATAGCCAGCAATATGTATATATATATCTTTCTAGCCTAATATGCTATATTCTTCTTCATGTATGTATTTATAATATTATAACCTTGTTGTATATATATATATCTTTCTAATATATATAATAACAATAATAATACATATATATGTTTGTATGTATAATATATATATATATATCACTTCTTTATATCTTCATATATAATAATAATATGTAATAATATATATATATATGTATACCTAATTATATAACATAATAATAATAATAACTAATAATATATATATATGTATATATATATAATATATATAATAATAATAATAATAATAATAATATATATTATATATAATAATAATGTGTAATAATAATATTAATAATATATATATATATATATAATAATATAATATTTTTCAATATTGAATTATATAATATATAAATAATAAGGTGTTATAAAATATGTATACAATATAGTGTTATGAAATATGTATATAATAATGTATTTTAAAATATGTATGTAATAATGTTCTAATGTATGTATAGTAATAATCGTGTATCTAAAATATAGCATAATATATAACTCTTCAATAATAATAATAACTTAATAGTCAGTAATATGTAATAGCATATATAATATAATAATATATCAATAACCAACCAATAACTACTTATATACTTCTTCAATATGTATACAATAGCAACAACCAATAGCCAACCCGTAATATATATATGTATAATAATAACAATAATAATATACTGCTCTAAGATAAAAATAGGTAAACCAATATGTATTAGCCAGTATATAGCAACGTGTAATAATAATAATAGTATAGCTAATATGTAATATATATATATATATATATATATGTAATGTAGTATATATATGTTTGTAATATCATAATAATAATAATACATAATAATAATAATATATAATAATAATAATAATATGTATGTATGTATAATATAACCTTAGCATAGCCAACAACAATAACTGTAGCCATAATAGTAACCAGCTAGCCAATATATATATAGCAATAGCATATATATAGCTAACAATATTCTTCTTCTTTAACCATAATATATGTAATAATAACCAATATGTACCAATATATGTAATAATATGTAATAATAATATATGTATGTATATGTGTAATAATAATATATATATATGTTATAACTTTATAATAATATATATATATATATATATATATAACATATATATGCTATATATATATATATATATATATATATATATAACAACATATATATATATATATAATAATATATATATATATCTATCTAATTTATATATTTATATAGCAATAATAATATATATATACTTTCTTTCTATATATAATAATAATAATATATGTAATATATGTATATATATACTATAACTTAACCTTATATATATATATCTCATTGATGTATCATTTTCAGTTTTCCTACTAATAAATCCTTAATAACGTTTTTGAAGACTTATAAGGTTTGAGGTTTAATTAGCAATATAGTCAGCAGAGTGCCACTTCTCTCTGCCTTCGCCTATAATAATATATATATATATATATATATATATATATATATATAATATAGCATATATACTAATATAACTCTTAATAATATATGTAACCAATAATACAATATATTATATATATACATAGAATATATATAGAATATAACCTTAACTATATATATAACAACCTTTATATATATATATGTATATATATACTATATATATATATATATATAATATACGCTTTGCCTAAATATATATATATATACTAATAACTAAATATATAATATATATAATATTGTATATGTAATATTATGGCTAATAATATATGTATAAATAATATGTATATGTGTATTGTAACAATATATAGCCTGCTATGTAGCGCATAACCCAGTAATATATCGCTATATCTTCAATAATATATATGTAATATGTAATATATGTAATAACCAACCAACCAGTAATCATCCATCCCTTCCACATAACCATAAAAAATATGATATTAATAATATAACCTTAATAATAATAATAATAATATATATATATGTATATAGCAATAATAAATAATAATAATATGTAGTAATAATATATATATGCAATAATAATATATGTATATATAATATATAATATATGTAACATTTATGTAATAATAATAAATAATATGTATAGGGAATATAATATATGTATGCTAATATGTAGTAATAGCCAGTAATCTGTGCAATAATATGTAATAATAGTATAATAATATATAGCCTTGTATGTAATGTATATGTATGTAATTATCTCTTCAATATTGTAGCCAATATTTAGAAAACAATGTATATTTGTGTGAAATACAGTGTACATAACAATAATAATATCAATATACAATATGTATGTATGTATGTAATAATAATAATATGTAATAACAACAACAATAATAATAACAATATATATCTCAATGTTCATCTCACATAAAAATACAATAATGTAATATATATATATATATATATATATATAAATTATAACTTAAAATATAATTATCTGTAAAAATTGAAAGTTAAATTTACGTATGTTTATGTTAATATTTATGTAAGAATAGAATTTTAAAATAAGTACAAAGAAAATGGTATATAAGGCTTCCCTGCCTCATTGAGATATTCTCACACTCTCTTACTAACTCCTGACTCACATCCTCACTAACAAGAAGATCCGAACCTCGAATCCTTTTCTTTAAATCTCAAGGAAGTGGGGTAAACAGCCAATTAAGCAATCAAGACTACAGAAACTTCGATTTACAGAAAATTCTAAAAGAAGATCCGAGCAAGGTTGGTAAACTCCAGGTGAAGCCCAAGACTCTTTCTGAAGTTTGCAAAGGGGAGTATCTCAATTAACTTTGTTGCTATCTTTTATTGAATAAAGCCAATTCTCTCATTCAGATGTCACTCATCTCCAATTGGTCACTGACGCTTCTCAAGTCGCCATCGGAGCTGCACTACATCAAATGATTAATGGTTAACCAATAGCTATCGATTTTTACAGTAAAAAATTGACTACAGAACAAAGAAGATATTCCGCCTTCGATAGATAACTTTTAGCAGCATATTTTGCTGTACTTCATTTCAAACATTTTTAAGAAGTTAGACATGTCGTCCTATGTACGGATCCTAAATCTCTTGTAACTGCTTTTTAGAGAATAAACAAAGCAAAGAATGATTGCCAGCAAAGATATATTTTCATCATCTTGGAGTTCGTCTCTTCAGCCTTCAAAATCGTCAGTAGTAGGGGAAGACTCTCGTCGCTAACACCTTTTTCTCAAAAATATTAGAGCTATAGGGCTGAAACTTTGTATATGGGGTAATGAGGTATTAAACTGATCACACGCGAAATTTCAAGTCTCTAGGCTAATATGAGGGGGTAGCTCCCCCCGAGAGCGAAGTTGAAATATTTCGTTTACGCCGTTGTTGCAGCTTCCAGTTCCGAGCTCAAGTTAGGCCTAACGTGAGATCGGTCTTTGACGCGTCCAATTCCGTGTGAGATTAGGCCTAACATTGAAGTGAATATTATTGTTATTGTGTGTGTGTGTGTGTGTTATTATTATTATTGTGTGTGTGTGTGTGTGTGTGTGTGTTATTATTATTGTGTGTGTGTGTATTATTACGTTGAAAAAAAATTTGAATCCCTCGTAGAAGGATTAAATTTTTGAGCCGCCTTCAGCGACTCCTGTGCTGCGACTCCTGCCGCGACTCCTGCTGCGGTTCCGACTCCGGTAACGCCTCCTCGGGGGGTTCAAACTTCGATTCCGACTCAGACTCAGACTCAGACTCAGACTCCGACTCCGACATCGACTCCTATATATATATATATATATATAGGTGGTTCTTATGTGCAATATATAATAATAATAATATAATAATAATAATAATAATATTAAATAATAACCAATAATAATATATATATATATATATAATAATAATAATAATAACTAATGTATATATATAATATGTATATGTATATAATAATAATAACAATAACAACAATAATAATAGTAATAATAATAATAATATAATATTTGCATCCTTATATATATATATATGTAATATATGTAATATATGTATATGTATAACTTCAATAATAATAATATGTAATAATATGTAATAATGCCGTAATAATAATACCACTAGCATAATATAATATAATATATATATATATATATATAATATATATAGGTGGTTCATTTGATCGTCGACAGGGGTATCTTAATTTTTATTTTTATTATTATTATTATTATTATTATTATTATTATTATTATTATTATTATTATTATTATTATTATTATTATTATTATTATTATTATTATTATTATTATTATTATTAACGCATGGCCCCCAAACTTTAAATTTTGACGTAGAACAATGAAACTTGGAATACACCCATCTTATAGGTAACCATATCATATGGGGTTAAATACCTGTACACACCCCAGATTGGGGTGATGACCCCTTAGTCATTGGAAATTGACATAGAACGGCGAAACTTGATATCCAATCTTCCGCCTTCCGAGGATATATCTTAGATGTAACCGTGGTAAAATAACCGGAGGCCCCATTTGGGGGACTGGCCCCAAACCTGAAATATTGACATAGAACAACGAAACTTGGCATAGAGTCTTCTTATATATATATATGTAATAATAATAATAATAATAATAACAAATAATATATATATGCTCTTAATATATATATATATATATATATATATATATATATATACTCTGCATAATATATATATTTACTTAAGGTGGAACCGAAGTAAATGACACAACACCCCCCTTTGGGGAATGTTGGCCCCTCAAACTCAAAATATTTGCAAAGAACAACAAAACTTGGTATACAACGTTCTTGGGATGTATCTTAGACGTAACCGAGGTAAAATGGCCGAAAAGATCCCATGTGTGGGCCTGGCCCCCAAACCTGAAATATTGACATAGAGTGACGAAACGCGGCATACAACCTTCTGAGGATGTATCTTAGATGAACCCGGTGGTAAAATAATCGCACACACCCCAGAGGGGGTACTGGCCACCAAACCTAGAATATTAACGTAGAAGGTTGAAATTTGGTATACACCCCTCATATAAGGTATCCTCACTGCTACCGATGTTAAAATACCGTACACCTCCCCGAGGGAGGGGTACTGACACCCCAAAACTTTAGATATTAACATAGAACCATCAAATTTGATAAACATCTTTCTTAGGATGTAACATCGATGCAGAATGAAAAATTAAACAATTAAAAAATAAAATAAAAATAAAAAGAAATAAAAAAAATAAAAAAAATATATAAAAAATTTAATTTTTTTTTTAAAAAATAATTTTTTTTTAAAAATTACTTTTTTTATTCTTTTTAAGTTTGTAACTTAAAAAATTTACGTTTTTATATAAATCAAATCACGCCTTCCCCAGCCTCCCCTCCTCTCCCAGCCTCCCCAGCTTACCCAGCCTCCACAGCCTCCCCGGGCTCCCAAGCCTCCTCAGCCTCCTCAGCCTCCCCAGCCTCCTCAGCATCCACAGCCTCTCAACCCTCCCCACCCTCTCCACCCTCCCCACCCTCCCCAACCTCCCCAGCCTCACAACCCTGAGTATCATTTTGGAAAAAAAATAGCATAAAAAAATAAGTTTTTTTCATACTGATCAACGAATATATGCTAACGTAACAAAGTCTTCAAATCAATAAAGCTAACATATCATAACCTAAACTCAGAATATAATATACAACAACAAAACCTAACATACCTTACGCTCGAATAAACAGCTAACATTAACAAAGTTCCATACTTAACAACAGTAAAGTACCTAACATCGCAACAAAACGTACCCTATTCACACTTTTTCAAACAAATCTCTAACATATCACTGTTATTTTTACATTAATAGCGTAACATTTAACGAAAATTTATCATTACCTTACACAAACATCATACTGATCAACGAATATATGCTGACGTAACAAAGTTTTCATATCAATAAAGTTAACACATCATAACCTGAACTCAGAATATAATGTACAACGACAAAGCCTAACATATCTTAAGCATGAATAAATAGCTAACATTAACAAAGTTCTATACTTAACAACAATAAAGTAACTAACATTGAAACAAAACGTACCCTATTTACACTTTTTCAAACATATCTCTAACATATCACTGTTATTTTTACATTAACATCGTAACATTTACCAAAAATTTATTATTACCTCACCTAATCATACTTAACAGCGAATATATGCTAACGTAACAAAGTCTTCACATCAATAAAGCTAACATATCATAAACGGAACTCAGAATATAATATACAACGACAAACCTAGCATACCTTCAGCTCGAATAAACACCCAGCATTAACAAAGTTCCATACTTAACAATAGTAAAGTAACCTTCTCACACTTTTTCAAACATATCTATAACATTTCGTTGTTATTTTTACATCAACATCTTAACATTTAACAAAAATATATCATTACCTAACCTAAAAATCATACTGACCTACGAATATATGCTAACGTAACAAAGTCATCACATCAATAAAGCTAACATATTATAACCTGAACTCAGAATATAATGTACAACGACAAAACCTAACATATCTTAAGCACGAATAAACAGCTAACATTAAAAAAGTTCAACACTTAACAACAGGAAAGTAACTAACATGACAACAAAAACGTATCCCTATTCATACTTTTTCAAACATATCTCTAACATATCATTGTTAGTTTTACATTAACATCCTAAATTTAGTAAGATTTATCATAAACCCTGGTTTTAAATTATCATACAGAGCACGTGAAAGTATGCTAACTTGTAACAAAGTTTCCAACAATTAATAAGCTACAATACATAACTGAACTAAGAATATAATGTAACATATCTCTAACATAACCTAACACCCCTTACGAGCGAATAAACCACTAACATTAACAAATCTTTGCCAATGCACATTTAATACAAGCTAGTAGTAAAGTAACATAACGGAGCTTCCGAGATCCAAAACGTACCTATTCAACGACTTTTTCAAAGCAATATTCTCTTGCATAGTCAATGTTAATTTATCATTAACATGGTAATATTTAACAAAGAGTTTAGCATAAACCTGGCTAATCATCATACTGACAAATATAATGCTGACAGTAACAAATGTTTACATCAACTCGTGGACATGTGTAACAAAAAAAAAATTCATCATAACCTCGTCTGAATATCATAATCCCCAGCGAATAGTCGCAAACATAACAAAAATAACAAAATAACAAATAACAAAATTTTTAATCCTAACATAATATTAAAAATATAGTTCTTGAAGTAAACATATCACAAGGTTAAAAGTAATAAGTTTAACTAGGAATTTTTTAAAGCAGTAAATCAGTATAAGTCAGTTAAATCAAACACACCATTCCCATGCAAGTCCCCTACCCTGTATTCACACACGGCTCTCCCGCCTTGCTTATTGAGCCATTGTAGGTATTCAAGTCAGTAAATTTCCATTGTATCATTTTATTGGACAAAACATAACAATAAAAAGTGATGTGTCTTATAAATACTAACCACGGAAATAATGCCTTAATCAAACAAAAGAGATTTAGACATCAACAAAGCTGAAACAAATCATAACCGCTACTTAAGGTAAGTATAAATGTAGCAAGATGCAAACCTAAATCATACCTAGCGTCTGAATGAATAATCAGCTAACATCCATGAAAAAATTCCCTATTGATTTCAAGGCGTAAACTAGCTACACAGAATCATTCAATAATCGACATGTTCTCACTCTCTTTATTCCGGCATATTAGCAGCAGGTAAAAGCCGTAATTAATCTCAACAATTCCCTTAACAAAGTGACACCGAATCGTATAGATTTGCCTACCCCATTATTTGAACTATGATGTATTACTCAATATTTATCAAAAGTGTCACATTCGTTTTTGAGTTATAATCCTTAATTTGACACCTGTGTAATATAAACCGTAGCCAATTTAGCTATATAAGGTCTAAGGGCAAGACCTAAATTTGACGAGCAAAAACTTAACCTAGGTTTCACGTTTCTAAACACATCATCGTCAGTTAACACAGTGAAATATCTTAACAAAAAAACTGCATAGTTCACTTACCAAATCAGTGTGTTATTTCCCACATTGTCATTAGGTATATATATTTAACAGAACGTACTTAACTTACGAATAAAACAGTTTTCATTAACCAAGAGTATCTAAAAGCAACACATTACATTCTGAGAGAAAACCCAGGGGGGATGGTCGCCCTATGTTGAAAGGGTGTGAATGCCTGCGAGGGTAGGTACCACCCGTAAGTGTAAGCGGGCTAGTTTGGGCCTTGGTCACCCGAGAAGGCTGAGGCCTTACCCCTCCCTTCGGAAGGGGTAAGCCAGCTTCACGCGCCTTACGGGGTGTCCCTCGCGAGGATATCACTACCCTTTCAATGAGCGATCCCCGCCTGGTTTTTTCTGCTCGAAGGTAATGTGTTCTGTCCTTGTAGATAACTCTTGGTGTAAATGAAACTGTTTATTCGAAGTATAAGTACGTTATGTTAAATATTCTATGACAAATGTGAGGAATAACACTGATTTGGTTAGAAGAACTGCATGAGATTTTTTGTAAGATATTAAACTGTTGTTTAACTGACCGATGAAATGTGGGTTAGAAACGTGAAACCTAGGTTAGTTTTTGCTGAAATAATGTTTTAGGTTTTGCCCTTAGACTTTTGCTAATGGGCTACGTTTTTATTCACAGGTCAAAATAAGGTTTATACTCAAACGATGGGAACACTTTGACTGAAGAATAGTATCAATTCATATGTCAAATATGGTTGAGGCAATTCTTTGGATAGATTGGTCAAACTTTGTTAAAGGGAATTTGCTTAGAATAACGGCTTACCTGCTGCTGAAATGCTCGAAAATGTAGAACAATGTCGAGTATTTGTAATGATCTGTTAGCTAGTTTACTTTGATCAGTAGGGATTTTCAGGATTTTAGCTGATTATTCATACGCTGGTATGATTAGGTTTTGCATTTGTAACATATATCCTAGTAAGCGGTTTATGATTTGTTAGCTTTGAGTTGATGTTAAAATTTGTTTCTGATTAAGCATATATTCGTAGGTTAGTATATAAAGAACATATTTTTATGCTTATGTTTGTCCAAAATGATACATGAAATATGACTTGAATCAATACTTCAATAGATCACAGGCGGGGGGGGAAGGGTAGGGGACTGCAGGATGGGTGGTTTTCGATTTACTGTATATTTATAAAAAACTGCGTTTTAACAATCAGTAAATATATTACGTTTTTGTATCGCTTGTGAATTTACTCCAATGCAACTTATTTTATGTTATGTAAGGATGAAAATTTTGTATATTTTTTTGGGTGAGTAGTCTTAAACATTTGTTATGGTTTGTCGATTATTCGCTGCGGGGATTAATGATATAATTTGAGGACGAGGTTCAATGATGATAAGGTTTTGTTTGTAATTATAGTGATAATTGTCACGTAAAGATATTGATAGGAAAAATCATTTGTTACGTCAGATATCAGTATCTTTAGATCAAGTATAATGGGAATTGTAGTTAGTCGCAATGGGTGTAAATGAGCAAAACTTTAGTGGTGTGAAATATGTAGAGTGATATACTCACTAAGTAATATATAATAAGACTATTGATAGGTCAGAGATAAGCTCTTGTGAAAAAGTGTGAATAGGGTTATTCGCTTTGGAGACGAAGTGTTATTACTGTGCTTTAAACTTGAGGTTGTTGTAAGTATGTGAAAAGTTTTGGTGTATGTAATATGGGTTTATTCGTGGACTTATGGGTGTTTGTTGGGTAGTTTGTTCTCTGGCTATGTAACATTAGAGTTCTTAGTTCCAGGTTATGTTATGTTAAAGCTTATTATGAGATGGAAAACGTTGCGCGGTTACGAATACGCATACTTTCACTGCTCTGTATGAAATAATTAAACAGGGTTATGATAAATAATATTAGCTTGTGACTGAATATTGACTAAGTGTTTAATGGTTAGTATATATGGAACGTTAATACATGTTGGAGATAGTGTTTGGTAAAGTATGAAATCAGGCTACGTTTTTTTGTATGCAAATGGTCAGTTTAACTTCTACAGGTGTTAAGTGTGGGAGACTTTAGTCACATGCGAGAGAGTTGTTATTCGTGCCTTAAGTTGTGTTAGATTCGTCGTTGTACATTATTTTTCTTAGCTCTGTATGATATGTTAGCTTTCTTATTTAAAAAATGTTACGTTAGCATATATTCCCATTGGTTGAGGTATCCGAAAGAAACTGTAATCTTTTGTATTTCTCCCTTTTTCGAGTGTTGATTGATTGTGTAGTGTTGTTTGTTGGTCGAGAAGAATATAATACCCTTTTGAATTGATATGGTTCGTTCGTGCGTCGTATTCTTGTTTTACTTTCTTCTGATTGGGATGAAAGAAAGAATCTCAATCATTACCTATAAGGGTTGTTTATGCATACGAATTTTTCCTTCTCGAGTAAGGACATTGTTTGCACTGAGTACTAGGTACGATGACAATCTCCCCGCAATCTCCACGAATGTTGTTGCACTAGTACTTACATGAGGAGAATCTTGGATTTATTCCCAACGTCTTGGTGTGCAAATAAAATATTATCGTCAACCAGCATGGATACTGACTATAATTGCTTGTATTTGGCTGCAGAGGATTCAAATATAATAGAGTATTGCATCACTTTATGCAATTGGTTAAAGTATAAAATCATTTTTCATGTTTAGAGTTGGTTATTGTTGTTATCGACATAGGATGCGGGAGGTCTATAAAGAGATAAGTCTAAAAACTTTACTTTATGCTTGATTCTACTACGTTAGGTTATATGATGGTAGAGGTGCATGGGTTATAGAACACAATTTTTTATTAGAGAGTGAGAATTGTTACTGCGTATCATATGTAAGATTAACGTTGATATGTGCTAGAGATATGCTTGGAAAAAGTATGAAATAGGTTTTACGGTTTGTATGTAGGTAGTATGTATACATTTACTGGACAGTGAGGGTTTAGTTGGGAATCTATTGGTGGTGGAGGTGATTTAGCGAGAGTTTGTATTAGCGCCGTAAGATGTCGTTTAGTTGTGCTGAGAGTATGTACATCACTCTTTACATTCGCATCAGGTATTCTATTATATGACGCATGGTGTAAGCTGTTAGTATACGTGGTAACGGCACAGGAGATTGCTTGCTTCAGAGTATAGTTACAGCTTTAGGCAGATCAGTAATATATTTTCTGAACCTCCACTGAATGTATCTGAAGGAAACTTACTATATAGGAATATAAGGTACAGCTACTGTGTGAGGGGGGGGATAAAATAGGCGACGTTAATATACTTGTTCGGAGAGTATCTAATGTCGTCAGAAAACAGTACACGACAATATGCCAGTTTTACGCTTTTCTCGCATACACATGCTCATGCTGCTATGTCTAGCTGGTGTTTATACAGTCTCACACTCGGAATCTTTGGTGTGTATAAATATGGCATGTGTATTATTCTGGTGACATGTAAGAAAGTAGAGGTATGAGATAAAGAGTATAATGGTACCTTATATTGTGCCATATCATTCTTAGTATCCAGTTTAGATGCATGTATTAGCTTTATTAATGTGGAAACTATTGTTACGAGTTAAGCATACTTATCCGGAGAGTGGTCTGTATGATAATTCACCATGTTGTGAGAAATTTTAGTTATATGTTCTGTTTTAGTGTAAGATTAACGTTAATATGTTAGAGTTATGGTTGAAAAAGTAAGATTATGGTTACGTTTTGCATACCATGTTAGCTGCTTTACTGGTGTTAGTATGGAACTTGTTAATGTTACAGTTTATTCGTGTTTAAGATGTGTTATTTTTGTCTTTGGGCATTATTTTCTTAGTTTAGATGATGCTAATTAAGCTTTATTAATGTGAACACTTTGTTTAACGTTGACATATATTTGTTGATCTTTGTAATAAAGAACTTGAATTTATGTTATGTTTATCCAAAATGATACTCAAAATGTGACTTGAAATCAATAGATCAATAGATCAAATAGATCATGGATGGACAGGAAGGTGACAGGAAGGTAGATGGAATGGTTTTGATTTAGTGATTTACTGCTTTAAGGGTTGTAAAGTATATATTTTTAAGTAAAAATAGAACCTTAATCAATAGATAATAGATCAATAGATGGTCAGGAGGGTGGCGCGGATGAAATGTTGGAATGGTGTTGATTTAGTGATTTACTGCTTTAAGGGTAAATTAAAACATGACAATTTTAGTAAAAACTTATGACTTAAATCAATAGCTCAAATAGATCAATAGATCAATAGATCAATAGATCAAATAGATCATGATGGACAGATATGCAGGTTGGGTGGCTTTGATTTAAGTGATTTACTGATTTAGGGTGTTATGTAAAACGTTACAATTTAGTAAAAATTTGACCTTAATCAATAGATCAATAGATCAATAGATCAATAGATCAATGGATCATGAATGGAGCAGGAGAGGGTAGGTAGGATAGTGGTTTGATTTCGTGATTTACTGCTTTAGGGTATGTAAAAGCATGACAATTTTAGTAAAAAAATTTGACCTTAATCAATAGATCAATAGATCAAATAGAATAGATCAAAGGAATTACAGAATGGACAGATATGCCAGGTTGGGGGCTTGATTTAGTGGGATTTACTGGCTTTAGGGTATGATAAAACCATGACATTTTAGTAAAACATTTGACCTTAAATCAATAGATCATATAGCATCAAATAGATCAGTAGATCAAATAGATCAATGGATCCATGAATGGGACGCCGGAGGGTAGGTAGGTGGCTTGAGTTTAAGTGATTTATGCTTTAGGTATGTAAAACATTGACAATTTTAGTAAAAATTTGACCTTAATAAATAGATCAATAGATCAATATCAATAGATCAATAGATCAAAAGGATCACAGATGGACAGCATATGCAGGGTTGGTGGCTTGATTTTTAGTGATTACTGCTTTACGGGTATGTAAACATGACCCAAATTTAGTAAAAAAATTTGACCTTAATCATAGATCAATAGATCAATAGATCATAGATCAATAGATCATGGATCATGGATGGACAGATATGCAGGTTGGGTGGCTTTGATTTACTGATTTACTGTAGTTCTTAGGGTATGTAAAACGTAAATTTGTAAGTTATAACAAAAAGAATAAGAAATTTTATTTATTTATTTATTATTTATTGATTTATTTTTTCTTCTGGATGGTTCTGAAACCATTATTTTCGAATCTAAAAGATCCAATAACATATATAAAAACACCAACATTGTTGCTATACGACTGTTTATTAACTAAGCACGCAGTGGCTCAGCACCGGTGGGCCGAAGCCAACCTATCGTGTCAGAATTTCCACATACCAAGTCGCTTTCTAGAAACTCAACTTGAATCCCCTCTTTACCAAAATTTCAGCTTTTTCTACGTCCAATATTTATGTTTGAAGGGGGGTGGGTCCCCTCTTCGGGGGGACCCACGCAGGCGTAATTTCGTATACATCGAGGTTACCTTACCATCTAACCACCCTCCAAATTTTATCACGATACAATAACTCTAACTTATATAGATTATATGTCGGAGCCGTTGGCGCGGTGCGGTGCGGGTGCGGACCGGGGCGGTGCAGTGCTGTGCGGACTCGGAGTCCGCTGAAGCAGGCGCAGAAAGGTTTAAAAACAACTCAGAAGTGATCCATTCGGGATCACTTCTTCGAACAGTAAAAATAATAATAAATGTGTATGTGTATGCGCACGCTCGCTCAGTCTGTGTCTTGCGCTCAGTCTGTGTCTGTCGGTCTGTTTGACCTCCAAATGCTCGGTCGCCCAAACGCTCGTTAGGCCTAAACTCACCATGCTCCAGCAACAAAGGCGTAAGCGCAATATCGGCGTCCACCCTCGGGTGTGACCCCCCTCTATATACATCCTCAGACTTGAAAAATTACACGGAATACGAGCTTATCCCATATATAGATTATATTCAAGTTTAAAGCAAATATCTCTATTCCTTCCCATATCCGAAAAGGCTGAGGGAATCTTCAAAAACGTAAGAATAAACTACTATCATATCTAATATATATAATATATAATATATTATATATATCAGTTATAATATTATATATATTATATATAATATATATAGTAGTATATATATATATATATATATATATATATTATATATAATATAATATATATAATATATATAATATGATATATATTATATATATATATATAATATATATATATATATATATATAGTATATAATATATATATATATAATATTATATATATATATATATATATAATATATTATATATATATATTATATATATATATATATAAACTATATATACTATATACTATATAATATTATATATATACAGTATATATATATATATATAATCATTTATTTTCTACCCTTTTATAAATTAATATTTAATAAATTATATTGAAAATCCACATTTACAACAGAAAGTTACTGTCTTCTTTTTCCTGTTTTCCATAAAATTTTTCCTTAATTTTCTTACATTTGAACCACATATCGCCCCTATTATTTTGTTCCGTGAAAATTTGCATCGATCCGAATTCTCAATCTGCTTTCTAATATATCATATATATACTATATATTAATATATATATATAATATATATATATCATATATTATATATATATACTCATATACTATATCATATATATATATATATATATACCTATACTATATCTATAATATATTTATACTATACTAGTATACATAATATATTTAAACTATTATATATGACATGATAACGAAAATAAAATTTTTAATAAAATTTTTTATATATAATATATTATATATAAGTATATATAATATCATAAATATATATATAATATATATATATATATATATATATATATAGTATTATTATTATATATAATATATATATATGATATATATAATATAATATATATATATATATAATATATATATATATATATATTATATATATATATATATATATATTATTGAGTCATAGGGTACGTGTTCGAGTTTTTATTTTCGAGTTCTAGAGATCGTAACCCTTTCACACTTGATATCCTTATCGCTGGTGTTGACACCTCGGCAGAGCAGAGGTTTCACGCCACTACGCCCATCCAAAGGGGTGCTGAACCCCCAAACTTGGCTATGGTTATAGTTATGTGGAAAAAAGCAGCCGACATGCTATTGCGAAGGAATCGGAGTTATATCCTGAGTAAGCTCATGATGCTGAGCACTGAGACTGAACCCGAGCTGTAACCGAATCTTGTAATAAGGATATAATAGCCTAAATGAAATGTTTTCCCTATGTTCACGAACCTTTAAAACTTGATTTTGAGGGTCCCCAAGTTCCTACGGGGAGTCTGAGAGTCCCCAGGAGAGACTCAGAGAAGAAATAAAGCACATTGCATAACAGAGGTTGAATAGCTAATTAAACACATTTTGTATAAACATAACGTGAAAATATGTTTTTAGTATGAACATCACATAAAATTATTAAAAACATTTTATATTTTCTACTAAATTTTTAGACTTTTGATTAAAAACATCAATTAATCAATAGATCAAATGCTAATCAATCACACACCCCACCCATTCCCTGTCATCTGTGGTCTATTGATTAAGCGATTAAAGATTAATTAAAGAATTATTGGATTAAGAACTTTATTTATTGTGTAATATAACATAAAATATGTTTTTTGTGTGATCATTACATAAAATAATTAAAAATATTTTGTGTTATAACTATTTTTTTTAAAAAAATACCAATTAATCAA